>KN488901.1:27927-41773 GCA_000787155.1 Scartelaos histophorus | reverse complement strand
AGCGCTAAACGAGTCACGTACAAGGATACAAAGGTAATTTACATAAAACGCGCTAATCTCTTATAAAAACACAAAGACAATACAGATAGTTGAGGGATTAGCGGTACAGAGCCCACGCCGTACATCCTTTTTTTATACAACGCGAGGATTAGAGCCTATATATTCTTACCCGTGTATCCGAATGTTCCGTCTGCCTCCTCCATATATGTAGGTAGAGGATCGCACGCCTTTATATATTGTTCAATTTCAGATTCCAGTGTGTTAAGATAATAGGGTGACAGAGGAGTGGTGACTTGGTGATAATGAACCAATATATATGCATTAGGCAAAAGTGATCCTTATGCTTCACAAAGGGGGAGCCGGCTGCGTTTCATTCATCACAACTGCCCCCTGGTTTTACACGGAGTCTATTGTGCGTGGTGCCTCTTCCTCGCTCGTAATAAGGAAACTTTTCTCCGAGACGGCTGCTCCCGCTGTACTACAAGTGAATCGTCAACTTTTAATGTGATTTATCAGCGAGGGAGCGTGCCAAGTTTTCCGTGAGATTTCTGTCGCAGTCGGTAAGACGGTAGGTGCGGCGTCCTGATGGGGCGCTTGAATGGCTCCGATTTTATTAATTAAAATGCGCGTTTGAAGGCGCGCCGTGTTCGCTTTTTGGTCGGGGGTCCGTCGGCTGCTTGTTTCTATGGAATGTTCCACAGTATGACATTAAACAGCTCTACCTTACATTTATGCAATTACAGGTGGTTTTATAACTCAAAAATACCTAGAAAAACATGGATTCTGACTGTGAGCGGGGTCGCCTCTTCACAGATCTGACCTGTAACTTCAGTCTGGTTTGATCTTCATGAAGATACAAATATTTAATGCCATATTGTGAAAGATTACAGACAAAGCAACAGCATTTCAAAGGTGAAACGCAACTGAAAAGCTGCACAGTGATCTTTAAATAGGGCTGTCATAAGTATCCAATCAGATACTAACACTAGTATCAGAATTAGATACTCAAAAGGTCACATTCACAGGACAGAAATGAATCTTTCCTGAATAGGTTTAGAATGATCTTGAGCTGAACAAATATAACAGCACATAGACTAGTACACGCCCATGGACCATATGGAATCTACATTACACAGATATAAGACCACATAGTAATATAAAGTACTATGATTTAATGTTAAAAAGTCACCTTCTGTTGTCTAAAGTAAGACTGTTTGTCATTATCATGGTATCGGTTGAGTATCGAGTCCTCAGTAGTTAAAAGTCCCATATTACACTATTTTCTAATCTATATTATAAAGTTGATTCCTCAATATTTTGTTTTATTCACACAAACCCTTCATATTTTTGAGCTTTTCTCTCAAGCCAAAAACACACTGTTCCACCTTGTCATGTTAAATGGGAATACAGGAAGTGCTCCATTGTGTTTTTAAACTCCATACAGCTTCACTAGAATAATTTGGATAATTTCAGCCTTGGAATTCCTGATCTCTTCTGAACTAAAGGTAAAAAGAAGCTTTTATTTGGATAATTTCAGCCTGGTGGAACAGAGCATTTTGAGCCTTGGAGATGCAGACAGACTTATAATAAAGAGTTACTCAAACATGTGAATGAAACAAATCACAACTCCAGATATGTTTTTGATGAGGAAACATTCTGACATGACGTAATACAAGGTTAGTTTCAGTTTTCTTTTGATGAGGAAACATTCTAACATGACTCAGTTTTACGTAATATAGGACCTTTTAGTTTCAGTTTTTAGTACTCTGCAGTATCGTGACAACGCCAGCGCCAAAAAACTGTACAAACGAATCGTCGACTTTTAACGCCGGCGAGGGAGCGTGCACAGATTTCCCAGAGATTCCAGCGGAGGTAGGTAAGACGGTAGAAGCGGAGTCCTCACGGGGCAGTCGAGCTCACTGCAAACCAAAGATCAGGCTTGTTCAAACAACCGAAATGGAAGTCCTGCGCTGTTGGGTGAGTTATGTCCTGGCCTTTGCTCCTCGGATTCGACAGCAAATTGGCATAGAGTACACTTTAATAATGAGTACCGCCGTGGCTCGTTCATGTAGTGGTCTTTGTACTGTGTGTGTGGTCAGACAAAAAGGGGAAAGTCCTAAAAACGAAAAAGCACCAGGGTGACGTAGGAGACTGTAAATCTGCACGGTGAGCTTATCTCGGGCTTGTTGCCGGGTGATTTGCGGCAAACAGCACGTGGGATGAGAGTGTAGCGCCGGGGAGAGATTAGCCTTGTTCTCAGAGTAATTACTGTCATAAACTGTGAATAATGCGACAGAATGCAATATTAATAATATACGTCAGATCTGTAGGTCTGAAAAGGGCTGCAATATCCCGGCGAATACGTTTTGCATTTGATAGTTTGCAGCTGATGTCTTCAAAGTTGCAAACGGGCGTGGTGGTGCTAACGATAGGCTCTGCACCATCGGAGGGTTTATTGGACTTTAATCTGACTTTAGTTTAAACGTGCATTGTATAACTTGTCTGGTGGAGGGTCCATCAAATGCTTTCCTCTGTGAAGAGATTATTGCTTTGTCTGGAATGTATTGTATAGTATTGAACCTTTATATTAATGGAGACCAAAGTTACAGGTCAGATCTGTGGAGAGGAGACCCCGCTCACAGCCAGAATGCCTATTTTTCTATGTATTTTTTCAATCTTAAACCTTTTCTGGCTCTATTTTCTAATGTGTGCATTATGTCACCATGTTAAAACCATTAGACACGCATGTAGAACACCCCCACCCACATGTCACTGCGAAGTATCACTCCACCTACACTAGCAGTCAAACGTTTGGACACACCTTCTCATTCAATGTTTTCCTTTATACATTTCATACACTGTAAAGATACAAAAGCGTACAATACAAATACATTCAACAAAATGTATAAAATTGTGTAGCAAAGAAAAATAGATCAAATAACACCCTTTTTTTTGTTGACAGTGCAGTGAACCCTTGGCCTTCAGTGTGCGTCACCATGAGGTCACCTGAAATGGTTTTCACTTTACAGATGTGCCACGTCAGAGTTCATTAGCGGATTTGCCAATAGTAACAAAGCAGTGATCAAAGCAAAGGGTCGATGAACAATCTATAATCTAAAACATGTTGGAGTTTGAGTAAACACTTTTTTTTGTTTAGGCCTTTCCATATTTGTTCATTCATAGTTTTGGAAAACAAAATAAAAAAAAAACCAACAACATGATGAAGTGTGTCCAAACTTTTTACTGGTAGTGTATACAACCATGTTATGTTATGACGTTATAAATCATCTCTTGCCGTGGCATAAAAAGGAAAGAAAAGTTGATTTCAGCGCATTCAACCATATTTCTAATCCTAATAATCCCACCTGAGGAAGTACCGTTATAAATCCAACTACAGGACAGAAAGGCTCCATTGATTAATACCAGATATGCAAGATTACATTGAAATATCTAACATTTTTTATAACAATATTCATTTTAGCTGCCCCCATCTGTATTAAATGCTCTATAGAATGCAATGCGTGTTATCTGAACCCCACTAATATATATTTGAAAATGTAGAGCAGCGTTTGGTGTTTCCTCAGACACACACAAGTGAAAAGTGTCCGGAACCTTTTCTTAAGTCCATTTTCATTTAAATTAATCCCACCTGACCATCCGTAACCATTTATTTTAAAATGGGGAATTAAGCGGAGGTTAATTTTTCTGATTGACTGTGTGTTTTTTTTTAATTGAGCTTAGTGACAGACAAAGTATAAATCCAATCCCTTTTCTTTTGATAGAATTTAAAAGCTATACATTTACACAAGTTATTAAACAAATGTGAATAAGAATGACCACGGAGTAAAGAGTTTATATTGTACCTTTTCCTGATCTATGCGATTGCTGTTTGTGGTTTGTTGTTTCCTCATCAAAAATACACCTGGAGTTAACACACAAATCCTGCATATTTAGGCTGAGTTCTTCTCTCAAACTGAAAACACCGTTCCACCTAGTGATGTCATAGTAATACAGGAAGTGCTCCACTGTGTTTTAAAAGTCCACACATTCACTAGAATCATTTGGATCATTTCAGGTCGGAATTGCAAATCACTAAAAGGTAAAATTTAGCTGTTAATGTGAAAACTACTGCTGCTACATGACATCACAAGGTGGAACAGAGGATTTTGAACTAACCCTTTATTATTAGTCTGTCTTCATCTCCAAACATAAGTGAATGAAACAAAAGAGACACAACTTCAGTACTTTTTTGTGTAATATAAGACTATAAACTGTACTGTATGAGACTGAACTGTACTAGTATATTCATTGTGGATGTTTTGGCTTTTAAAAATCAATATCAAATTAAATGCAGCAGATGTAACAAAAACCTAAGTATCAAAGAAGAAAAAAATTCACATTTATTTGATATCAAACAGGAGTTCAATTAAATATCAGCTGATGATGGGCTCTTACAAAAGAATGAAGATGAATGCAATCAGTGCTGCCACAATTCACACATCTAACCATGGTCTTTTTTCCATTTTTTCTCTCAATACTTCAGTTAATAAATTAATGAGTGTCAAAGGATGAAAACATGTCCGTAAAAAATGCAATATTGCAATGACACAAAAAAGTCTTAAAAAACTGACAATTTCTTTCAAGTAAAATAAATTACATCCAATTCACTCAAATGTGTGCATGGCCCGGTGGTAACAAATATACTACTCGCAAAACTGATTCATGAAAGCAAAAAGCACTTCACAAGCAGAGACGTGAGCATGGATTCATATGGACTAGTATCTTTTCATATTCAAACATACTACGAGTCAAGTGTGAGAGGAAAAGCACATTTCCACCATTTGTTATCCTCATGACTTTGAAAGGGCATTACTACAGAATTGATGCCATTTCATTGTTTTTTTTATTCTTTGACTTTTTACACTAGTGGTACAGCAAAATATATTTTCTTTAGCTGTTACTTTGACAACAGTTAAATGTGCAATAGAGAAAAATATAAGGCCTGAGTCTGAATTAGTGGTTTCTTTACAATCCTGACTGTGGAACTAGTTCTTTGACTAAAAAGGGCCGGGTTTAAAAAGTCCCCCGGCGAGAGTCAGGAGTCACTCAGTTTACTTTGATCCATTCTTCTTTGAGCAGACGTGAGGAGGAGAGCGAGCTGTCTGCACCTCTTTAGTCCAACAGTGCAGTCCTCACAGTCCTCACTGCTCGGCCTCACTTCTACGTATTTGTGTTAATGAGTTCTGTGTGCAAAAGTCTTATTATTCATTCTTTTACCACCCAACAACATTTCACTTCCTGTTCTAACAGGAGGAGGTGTCGAGTGCAGAGCCAAGCTCAAAGCGAGAAGCACCCATGGGTGAGCCGTGTGCAAAGGGAGAGGGCTGCTCAGAGGCTGGTGATGAGTTGCATTTGTCCATCAGCGGCCGCCTGTCCATCAGCGGGACCGTCCTGAGGACAGTCCTGGGGACAGTCCTGGCCCTCAGGGGGCAGAACACAGCCATCGCTGGGGGCCCGGTGTATGTGGTAATAGGACAGGGGTGGGGGCCCATCACCCAGTTCAGGCATGCTCTTCCTGTAGGCGTCCTCAGTGTCACTGCGGGGGGAGTGGGACAGCTCCTCCTCCTCAGGGGGGTAGGGGGAGGCGGAGGGTGAGTCCTTCAGGTTGGGCATGCTGGTGTAAAGGGAGTCTCTGTTGTTGGGCGACTGGGAGTCCGTGTCCTCCACAGTTACAGTCTCGGGGCCCTCCAAGCGGCGTGGTGCTTTGTGAGCACTGTACAGCAGAGAGTGAGTCCTCTGAGGAAGCAGGGGGGCCTCCAGCACCTCCTTGTGGTGGGGGTGCAGCAGCAGCTCCAAAGGGGCGGGCCCCCCTCGAGCAGGGCCCCTCTGAGGGGACGAGGCCTCGGTGTGGTCCGCCACAATGGCGTCGTCCTCGCTGCCGCTGCCCTGGTCCAGAGTGGCCCTGGTCTGAGTCCGGTCCCGCTCCCTAGGCACGTGGCGACCCTTGGGGGCCCCGCGGGGCCGCAGGTTGTTGTGGACGATCTCAGAGATGATCATCTTCTCGAAGGCGGCGTCATCCAAGTTGAGGCCCCCCAGGTCTGCGGGGGCCCGCACGGCCTCATAGTCATCATCGCGCAGAGAATAGCTGTTGTTGAAGTTGCCGTTGAGGGGCAGCGTGTCCATGGCGCTGATGTCCCTGCTGTGGCTCAGTGAGTGCTGTCCTACAACAGACAGAGAGAGACAGGTGAGGGGGGGGGCCGGACCTCTGCAAACACAGCTGCACCACACACACAACACATACTGCTCAGGACACTTTGATCTCGGCTCATTTATATTTAATACTAAAGTTTTCAACTTCTAAGTAGATGCCAATTATCGCCCCACCTTGTCTGGGCTTGTTAAATCTGAATATGATCATGGCCAATCTAAAATTTGATCCTGAACAATATTGCACGAATGAGATGAAAAAATATATACAATATTCAACAGCCAAACATACTACAACAGCTCGAGCAGCATCCAGATAGCAACAGACAGTCCACGGGCCGCAGAGAAATAAATAAATCCATATTTAAAAAGCTGATGGGAAATGTAGTGACATTAACAATGAATAAAACATTCCACCTTTGAAAAGAAGGCAAGGCACGAGTAATGTTGAACACAGATGGCCGTCAGGCTCTGCACAGAACAGCACAAGCCCCACACCAAGACACAGGCACGGTGCAATGACTCACTTTGCCACCACTCACATCAAGTGTGTCTGCTCAGGCTATCTGGCCTAAGAACAGCTGATGTGCAAAAAAAGTAAAAAAAAAAATATATAAAATAAATAAGATGCCTTTTTCAATTGCAGCAAGAGAAAAAACAACTAGAGGAGACAAAAGTGGAAGCTTGTCACATGTAGGCAGGATTCAGTCTGTCCAATGCTGATTGTGCCCTTGCAATTAACTGTAATTTAGCACGTGTGATGCTCGGGTCCAAACTGTCCGGTGGATGCAGAGTGACAGCGAAATTGCGGGTTTTAGATCCAAAGGACAAATCAAGGACAACTGAATCCTGAGCACAGCAGGTGAGAGGGTTCAGCGGCAAGCACAGTTTAACTCTACAATCAAAAAACAGCATGTTTCTCTGCAACCGGTCCCTATGTATAATGACACATTCATCGGAGAGCCCTTGTAGCATACAGCGCCGCGCTAATTTTACATAGGAGCGTGCTCTGGGCTCAAGTAGCAGCATGGAAATGAAGGGGGCTAGTCTGATTTGATGTAGGGCTTTATTGGCGGGCTGAGCTGACATTTTGTGGAGCGAGGGGAGACGACGACGCTGGCAGGCTTTACACAGAATAACTACAGTCATAGGTTTTAAATGGATGTGTCTGAAAATGGATGATAGCAACGGGAGGGAAAAAGTGCTTCTAAAAACAACATCAAAGACAGTTCTAAAAAAGACGAGTGCACCGAGTGAAAGGGCAAAAAGGAGGAGAAGGGGGGATTATTGGAGACTTCTGTGAATAGGCCCTGCATGGTCGGAATTTGCATTTGTTTATATAGAACCGGCGGGTTTATAGCGGGCAGGTATTGTCTACGGGGAGGGGAGACCGAGTGAACGCAATTCAACTGGACACGGACACAGCTGCAGCCTGGGAACGTTTCCAGCGGAGATTCGGCCAAGATGTTATCCTTACTGATTTTTACAGCAACGCACCCACATCTGTAGCGCATTACTCAGTATTAATACACTTCTAATGTAGGACACGCTCATCCCAGCCCAGCAACCAGATATAATGACAAAAGCAGGTCCGAAATCTGGAAAAGCGCCCTGTGTTGATTTTGACATCCCCTCTGTGGTTTTGTAGTTCTTCGCCGAGATCTTCGTTTGTACCTGATGTATGTTTAATCGACTCCGCACATTTCGCCTGAGTTGTATTGATAGAGTCGTTTTTGGGGTAAGTTCAAGTGGGGTAGTTGGAGGTGAGTGAGGGTATTATATTGCTGCTAATAACTCAGTGGCTGTTTGTAGATCCAAAGGGAAAGCCCCGGCAGAAGCAGGAGTCATATTTAAACAATATAGAGCGTATTTACTTGACATTTTCTCATATAAAGAAAGCTAGCTACTATTTTAAGGTCCTGAGCTGTGGGATATTGGGACACAACATTGCCCATAGAAGTTAAGATAAAGTGGACAGAATTTTTGTGGTTCAAGCTAAGTTTAAAAATAGCCTTAGCAACATACCAACATATCTGCACTGTAAAATATTAAATGGACCCAGTTATTTAAGATTACATTTTAGGGATGCCACGAATGCAACAATTAAACGATCTAATCTAGTTATAAATCTATGAATACCTGAGGGCGAAAAGGTGCTTGTTTTCATGGAGATGTTGCACAAGACGGCCTTAAACTTGCGCATATATTACATTTATTAAACTTTGCATATTTTATTTAGCAAAATCCATGCATAGATCTGACCTGTAGATTGGCCTGGAGGCATCTCTTACTCGTCTCTACGGAAAAAAGATATGATTTATGCCATATTGTGGAAAAGTCCGAGTGAAGTCATAACATCTCCGTAGAGACGAGCAGATGTTGTATCCTTCCCTAGAAATGTTACAGTCCAGTCTCTAGTTTTGGTAATTCTAAAAAATTAAAATAAAAATAGGTTTAGGATAATTATAGATTTATTTTCGACTTCATGCTAGTTCATTGTATTCACTCTGTACCATTAAACTAACTGGCTGTTTAGATTGGACAGGCCTCTTGTTTAAAAAGTGCTCCTCTCTCTCATGGGAATTGCTTGGCTCTACAAACAGCATCTGTCCTGATTGCCTTTAAATAAAACCTAGAGACAGAGTACCCTATAACCACCCCTACTTCAAATCAACATTACTTCATTACGGCCTTACTGGGATATATAGCCAGTTTTAAATCACCATCTTCCCTAAGGACCAGGCATTTAAGCATGACATTCAAAATCTACCTGCTCTACAAACATTTCCACTTTTTATTTATCTGCGCTCACTCCCATGTTAACACGCAATTATCCCGCAATGATTAAGCGGCATTTTAAGGGGCTGTAAACTACGAGCTGTCTGCTGATACAAGACGCCGGATTCGAGCTACTGGGGCTGCTGAGCTCACCAAAAGGGGGGGAAAAAAAAAAAAAAAAAAAAAGATGGCGCGGGTGGAGGCGGGTGTGGGGGAGGAGTGCACTTCACTTCTTTGATATTACTGCGCCGCATTGTTTTGGTCTGCAACCCCGGCTTCATTATCAGCGGGTTTCATGTGCTTTCATTGTTGCAGTTAGCCCCCTCACGGCCTAGAACAATATAGCGATTTCACATTCCAGCTACACGTTTATGCATATTATCTCCTTTTTTTTTTTTCTTTTTTTTTGTACACGCACACTCGCCGTAGCTGTTTTTGTATATTCTCTTTTATCATCAAATGCCTGCAAGTATCTGAAGGCTATGCCCGCATTGCGTCATGGGTCCTTCTATTTTTTATTTTTTTTCTTTCTCCTTTGATTGAGTTTTTCCCCCCCTCGCTCCACCAGAGGAGAACTAGGTCACCATAAACATTGACATGACTTAAATCAAACTTATCCCCGTTTCAAGTAAACAAAATGCACAGGCCTATATGGTGTAATAGGATAACTGATAAGTGAGTCAACACAGAGGAATTCCCATTTGGCTGAGCCTTAGCTTGCGTTAGATAACACTTTGACGAGACTTTATTCTACAAAGTTTGACACAGGGAGAATGAAGAGCAAATCTGGCCTAATTATTTTCAGCGTATTCTTTTCGTGCTGAGCTGAAGTCATAACCTCAGAAGTCAATGAGTTCAGAAGAAGAATAGAGGAATGGACTTATGCATGCTGTGCGGACTGCAAACAGTTCTCATACGTGACAGTTACAGATGTAACAATAAATGAACTACAAAGACCGCGATGCTTTGTTGTTTCAGTGCAGACTACATGAAGAAACAACTGTTATTAAGCACTTTAACAGTACTAAAGGCTCTTCAAGGCATTTTAAAAGTGCACTATGTAACTTGGAGTGTATCACCTGCTTGTTTCTATGGATACGTCATTGCTTTGCCTAGAAAGTTCCACAGTATGACATCAAACAGCTCTACATGTATCCAATTACCTATGGTTATACCTCAAAAATACCTAAAAAGCATTAATTGAAACTATGTGTGGGATTGCCTCTACATAGATCTGACTTGTAATACTGTGCTGTAGATCCTCCATAGATCTGACTTGTAACTGTACTGTAGATCCTCCATAGATCTGACTTGTAATACTGTACTATAGATCTGACTTGTAACTGTGCTGTAGATCCTCCATAGATCTGACTTGTAACTGGACTGTAGATCCTGCATAGATCTGACTTGTTACTGTGCTGTAGATCCTCCATAGATCTGACTTGTAACTGTACTGTAGATCCTTCATAGATCTGACTTGTACTGTACTGTAAATCCTCCATAGATCTGACTTGTAACTGGATTGTAGATCCTCCATAGATCTGACTTGTAACTGTGCTGTAGATCCTCCATAGATGTGACTGATAGCTGTACTGTGAAACATTACAGACAAATCAGTAACAACTCCACGACAAAAAGCATTTGACAGACCCTCCATACAGAAAAGTTACACGGTGCACCTTTAAAGGAAAATATGGTTTAGCCTCTACAAAATATTGCAATAAATATCGTACCGTGAGATGCGTACCATGAAAGTATCGTCGAGATTTAGATATCGTTACATCCCTAGAGACAATGGCCTTAATTATGCTGCCAGTACTACGAAAGCCCATTTAGAATAACCTCACTTCCAGCCTTGGTTTGTTTGGTTGTTCCTTAGCTCTCAAGACGAGGTGAGGTGATTAAGAAAAGCTTTTGCGGCAGCGCTGTTGTGGAAAAGGAGTCCCCTTCCGTGAACTTCTATATCCATGATTTAGCAGAACGATGTGGCTAGCACTTTTGCCTCACAGTAATAGCGCTGTGGTTTCTACAGCTCCTGACGCATTGGATCAATCTCACACTGAAACCTGCATTTAAAATTTGGGGGGTTTTAGCTGTTTGTTAGCCTTTAGAAATGAAATGTAATATTAAAATGCCCTAAATTACGCCAAATTGGCTCCTGTGAGCTTTAAGCCATGTTGCCACTTCCTCAGAAACATACCTGGAGCTGCGTTTTGTTTCGTTCACATATGTCTGAGTAACCGGTTATTATTAGTCTGTCCGCATCTCATGTTCTGTTCAGCCTTGTGATGTTGTATTTTAAAGATAAGTGGATGAAACACAACTCCAGGTATGTTTATGATGGCGAAACAACATGATAACAGATCAGAAAACAGCGTAATATAGGCCCTTTAAAAATGATATAACCAAAAAAACCCCAACAACCCTTGAAAAAACTGATCATCATCTAACGCCTTTGCAGTAAAGCAGTTTCACAGCATGCGAGAAAACATTACACCCTTTATAAATCATATCTTCTGCTTCTTTTGAACTCACCGACTTTAAAGCCTACTGTACATAGCATAATAGAAGAAAGTCAACATCAAGTATCGCACGATTCACTTTGACAAAACTTTGTTCAGCGAGGTCTGACACAACCGAAACGAGGAGCAAATCCGGTCTAATTACTTTCCACACATCTCATTCTCACTGTGCCAAAGTCGCGACCTCGGGGGTGGCAGGGTTCAAGGTAAAAACGTTTCAGATTCAAACAGAAAAACAAACATGGAGGCCAATGAGGAGGCTGAGAGAAGGACGTGCACCTGGGGAGTGGAAGGCCGGCGGGGAGGGCGTATTGCACACCACAGTCTCTGCCAGCAGGTTGTTATAGGGGTTAGTGTCGTGGGTTCGGAGCAAAGGGTTAGTTAGAAGGTAGTTCCCAGTCATTCCTGCAATGAGCCAGACAAGGAAAAAACAAGCATTAGGAAAAAGGGAGAAAGTTTGAAGGTTAGACAGTCAGTAGGCAGGGCTGTATCTGGCAAAATGTGAACATCAGACGTGCCTGGGGTCCTAAAAGTAACTGGGGGGCCCCGAGCATATTGCTGTTCAAGGTCACTTTATTTGTTCCAAGGTGCTAATACAATCTTTTTATTTATTTATTTGCATTTTATAATTTATTTTTTTTGTTCTAGGATTTTATTTGTTTGTTTTATTTTTTAAGATTGTTATCGAGTATTTATAACTTTGCGATTATTATTTTTTAATAACTTTTTTGCCTCTGCACTGCGCTTCTGAAAATGTTTGGTTTACAAAATGTGAAAAATGAAATATTGAAATACCTTACTTGCCAATAGCTTTTTCTGTTACATTATTTTCTTGGACTGTTTGTGTATGAAGAGAGATAATAGATACTTGTGTAACTAGTCGACTTTGCCCCCTAGTGTAGTAACCCATGAGAAAAAATGAACTGAGCAAAGGACCTCGCAAAATCTGGAAGGGGCCCGGTCTGCAATACTAAACAAACCCCGAAGCCCTGAAAACGAGATTATAGATTTACGACCTTCCTCTTCGGTTATAGACAAAAAGGAAGCAGACTTGGTTTTATGGCTAGACAGTGCTATCCAAACAGACTGACAGCAGCGAGGGAGGCAAAAATGTGTTTAAAATAAAAGCAGTTAGCCAGTCGCGATGTTAGACAAAACACGTCTAAGTGGCCTGCAGTGAAAAATATAGACTCATCCTCAGCGGGGCTATACAACTAAAGCGGATTGTAATAACTGCTCAGTACTAGAAGCTATTTTTGCTACTTATTATTATTATTATTTAGATTTTATTAATACCTTTTGTATATTTTCTCTTCTCAAATCATTTCCCTTGTGGAGCAGTAAAGTTTGTCTGCGACCTCATGGAGATGGATAACTGAAAATGAACTTTTATTTATTTCTTTTTTGTATAGTGCTGTTTTGAGTGGTTGACGTATTATTCTGTATTGTAAAAAGACCAGAAAGGTCAAATGTGCCGGGAAAAGATTATCTGTGCTTTGAAGCAACATAGTGGGTGTTTACTTTGTGTTGTTGCTTTTAAAAGAAAGTATGTCAGCTAAAGGTTGTAATAATACTACAACTACTACCTCCTTTACTTTTACTACTTATGTACCTATCTAAAACTACACTACTACTACTACTACTACTACTACTACTACTACTACAACTACAACTACAACTACAACTACTACTACAACTACAACCACAACTACTACAATACTACAACTACAACTACAACTACTACTACTAAAACTACAACTACTACAACACTACAATTACAACACTACTACTACTACTACAGCTACAACTAAAACTACAACTACAACAACTACTACAACTACAACTACAACTACAACTACAACCACAACTACTACAACACTACAACTACAGTTACAACCACTACAACTACTACTACAACTACTCCTACTCCTCCTACTACTACTACTACTCCTACTACTACTACAACAACTACTACAACAACTACAACTACTCCTACTACAACAACTACTCCTACTACAACAACTACTACTGCTACTACAACTACTACTGCTACTACTGTTACTACTGTTACCGCTGCTGCTGCTGCTGCTACTACTGCTGCTACTACTGCTGCTACTACTACTACTACTACTACTACTGCACACTCCAGTAGTTTTGACTCTCATCAGCCCTCTATTATACCAGCCTTAACATCACTCTCCATTCTCACCACTCCTGCCCCAGACACTGAGAAAAGCGAACTTTGATCCGCAGCCAGGTTTTAATGTTATTTTTGCCTCCTTGGAG
This sequence comes from Scartelaos histophorus, assembly GCA_000787155.1. Taxonomy (NCBI): domain Eukaryota; kingdom Metazoa; phylum Chordata; class Actinopteri; order Gobiiformes; family Gobiidae; genus Scartelaos; species Scartelaos histophorus. The sequence goes on along the minus strand of KN488901.1, from coordinate 27,980 downwards.
CTACGCATCCTTCATGTCTCGCTCTTTTCTCTTTCCTTCTCCCCCCTCCCTGT
>KN488901.1:9075-20123 GCA_000787155.1 Scartelaos histophorus | reverse complement strand
GGGGGGGGGAGAAAGTACAAGGCAACACCAAAACAATCCTCTCTGGAGTGATGGTTGCCAGGTACACGCTAGCCCGCCACGCTAACCCGCTATTTACGCTTTTGTGGAATTTTCTTGCAGATTCGCACATATTGCAACCAATTATTTTACTTTTGCACGTTTGACTTTGAGATGGGCGCCCAGCAGATTTCAAGCGAGACCCTAATTAATGACAGTTAATGAGTTTTGAATGGCTGTGATAACGTGTGAAATCCAATCTGATAGTGAGATTTTGTACGGGAATAAAGGGCGGATCATAAAAAACAAAAACAAACTAGAAAATGGTTTAGTTGTGTATTTTCGGTGAAACATTGAAGTATTGGCGGCTACTAGGAAAACTCGCCCACCTAACATATGCTGTTCTGCCCTTGGATACATTTTCGAACAAGGATTTCGGCTCAGAATTGGGCTTTTTTTTCTGTATTGAGCAATGCAGGAAGAAGTGGAAAAGATTAGTATTTTCTCTTCCTTTTTTACAATCTTTTAAAGGTCCATCATCTACGCATAACCGGAGCAAGAGATAGCACGGGTCACACAAGCAGTTATGAGAAAATAAAAAAACGCAATATAACTTGTGGTGGAATCGTAAATGATCTAAAGAGGCCGTGGCGGAGAGATCGAAAACGCCAAAATGAAAAAATATATTGGGAGAATGGAATAAATGTTAAGGTCGCGCCGGGAATTTCAAGAGGCAGAGGAAGAAGTAATGGCGGATGTTCGTTTTTGCTTTTCGCACATGATTGAGCACGGAGGAGATGTACAGGCGCAAAGTAACTGCCCAGTTACCTAATCTCCCCGAGTGGTCCCAGCCTACCTCCCTCTCCCCCTCCTCACCTGATACCCCCCAGCCGGGACGAGTCGGGTTTCATGGAGGTGGAGTGCTTCACCATCTTGTACATGGTCACCACCAGGAAGATGACATTGACCTGTCAGGAGAGAAAAAGAGAGAAAAAAAAGGTGGGAGCGGGGTTAACATGGAGCAGTACTTAGAGCAGCCATCGATATCCTGTCAAAAAACGAGCGCCGTGGCTTACCAGAAGTGTACCTCGGAATACGACTTAATCCATACGGGGTGATGGAGGATTGACAAGCTTGTTGGAATTCTACTTGAGTAAAGCTGCTCTAAAGTACCAGGATTCTTACTTAAAGGGCCCAAATTATGCTAGTTTCTGATCTATGTCATAATGTTGTAGGGAGTATTATACCTATGATGAAAGTGTGCAAAGTGGGTAAGCCAAGTTATGTTGTTATCTCCTCAAAAAACCAAAAACAAATCTGGAGTTCTGTTTTGTTTAACACACAAACCCTGCGTATTGAGTTCTTCTCTTAAACTGAGAACACTCTATTCCACCTTGTGATGTCACGTGGTAATACAGGAAGTGCTCAGCTGTATTGTAATATCACACACAAGCTCACTAGAAACATCAGAATAATTTCAGCCTTGGAGTTTACCTTTCCTGAAGTAACATAAAAGCTGTTAACTTGAAAAACCCCACTGCATGACATCACAAGATGGAACAGAGCGGTTTGAGCTTTGGAGATATAAACTGACTAAAAATAAAAGGTGTGATTGAAACAACACACAACTCCAAGTATGTTTTTGAGGAGATAACATTATAATATGAATTACCTACTTTACAAAACTACTTTTTTATTTCTACGTCATCATAGGTATAATGCTCCCTACAACAGAAGTATACCCATACTTGACTTGCCTTTGGGGTTCATATCTTTAGATCGAGGGTCCCATATGAGTTTAATTTATTTAAATAACTATGACCAGACAACAGAGGAATCATCCATTGTCTTTCATTTCCATTGGTTAATACATTACAAGCCCTTTAGCGTGTAACCAGATTTCACAATTATTCATCTTTTTGGTTTTTATGAGTAGATTTTCACGTAAGAAAACATCATCATAAATTAACAAAATGATATTGACATCCCTGTTTTCACGATCCTTCAACACAGGCTGCTTTTTAAAACCGCTTTCTCCCACTCAGCTAAGTGGACAGTGAACGCATCGGCCTTGACAAACACATAAACGCTTTGGGGAGTGGAAATAAAAGTCTAATTAAGTTTAAATATATCTTATGTACAGAAGAGCAATTTTGTTTTCAGTTTTTAGAAGGCGTGGGCTCACTGTAGTGCTGCAAGTAAAAAAGTGTGAGCTTTTGAAGAGCTTTTAAATGAGATTCATCAAGATTTTACATGGGCAGCCATCCGGATATAGCAACTAGGTTTGAATTTGTAGTAATTTTATTTTCATTTTCAAAGGACACTGAAATATAATTAACACTAAATTAAGCTACCTATGAATTCAAAGTGGTGCACACAGACAATCAGACAGTGAGTGAAGGGACAGAAACAACATTACCTTTTGTTCAGTGGGGAAATTTAACAAAATAAAAGTAGTAAAGTACTGCTTAATTAAAGGTTCATTAAGGAACATTTCTATTGGAGGGTGTTTTTTCTTGCCTCTTCACAGATCTGACATGTAATTTGATTTAGTGGTGACACTTTTTCGTCTCCATGGAGACAGATATGTTTGATGCGATAAAGTGGAGCATTTTAGACAAAGCAACATCTCCATGGAGATGACAAACCCTCTACCGGAAAAGTTACACAGTAAGAAATTGTGGTATCTTTACATTGGATACTTTTTCACATGATTACATTTGAGACCAGGTATCTGTACTTTTTACTTTACAACATTTTTGACCAGAAATAAAAAGTAAAAGTATTTGTATTATTGTCCAAGACCTACTGAAAAGCTTGAGGGTTTATTTTAATACATTCATAGTTTGAGCAAACAAAATATACAATTAAAATAGCTACAAAAAATGTTTCTTTTGGGGTTTTTTTCTGGTGAGTAAATCTGTATCAAAATCACTACATTTGAAACTTCATTACATCTCAAAATTTGCATGAAATAATTTAACTTTTTACTCTAGTACATTTTTAAATGGGTGCTTTAATACTTTTACTGAAGTAGATTTTCTCATGTGATACTTTTACTTGAGTATTGATTTTGCTCCAGTATCCGTACTTAAAGAATCATGGTGTAACTTTTCCGGTGGAGGGTCCGTGAAATGCATTTCTCCATAGAGATGTTATTGCATTTATCTGGAATCACTATGCACCTTTAAGTATCAAAACTGAGTACTTCTTTCACCATTGAATTTGATGGTAACAATGGATTAAAAAGATGAATTCCTTATGATGTGTTTTTAACTCTTTCTCTTTCACTGTTTTGGGAGGAAAGGGCTAAGCATGGGGCATGGAGAGCACTGCAGACACTTCCTGGTTACATTGTGGACGGAGCCTTCGGCGAGTGATGAGGTCCTGTACGCCTAACCGTAATGGGAGGCGTAGAGGCCTTATGAGAGACCGCAAAATCACTTAAACACGCAAGAATGATTCTGAAACCCACTTCATACATGTGTTTGATAAAGGACCAACATGGTAGAAAACAATTTAAACTGTTGATGTTGGTTCGGTGGTAATTGCTTTATTGAGAAATGTTTGAAATGAAAGAAGAGCTCATGGGTGCTATCGTAACTTTGAAGTTTGGTTTATTTTATTTTATTTTTCCCTTTTTGTTCAAGCGAGCAGTTCTGTCATGGCGATCGAATAAATAAAAACATCTGGGTGTACCGCACGTTAAAGTCTTGTCATCTCAAATATAAACATAAATTTGATGTTGGCTCTTGAATATAGGGCTGACGGGGAGAGGGTGTTTATGGGAAACAATGTGAGCAAAATTAACAACAGCTGCGTCAGAAATACGAAATTCAAATCGCAATTTTTCACAATTGGTTTTCCCCCTCTCTGTCGGCCATGTCTGTTTGAGAGCTTTGAGTGAATGCGTTTAACATGGCCAGGAGTGATGACATGGATAGGATGAGACAAAATGACTCGCTTATGTGTGTGTGGGTGTGTACATGTGTGTGTATGTTTGCGTGTGTGTGTGCGTGTGTGCCCCCCCCCTCTTGTGCGCGCTCCATGGGGTTGTCCTCTGCTATATCCCACTGCCAAATACATCACAAAAAACACACGGCGCAGCTCTTTTCAAGGTTTGCTCTATTTACGGCCTGTTCGGACACATTTACATGCTATTACCATATGCATCTGCTCCTGTATACATCCAGGCACAGGTGTGGTGGGCCGGTGTGTGAGTTATCAGGAGGAAAAGGACATGAAATATTCAAAAATGTTTGCACTCCAAGCAAAGGAATGAAATGAGAAGCTATATCAATAGCTTTATGGCACACAAGTATAAAGCCTTATCTTTGCATCTCTACATTAAAAAAAAAATCATTAAAGGCTCTTTATGTGACTGACTTTGATTATATTCACTTAACTTATATTCATTAACTGTGAAGTAAAAAGCAGCTATTTGAATGAATAAATGTTGTTTCTCTGTCATGGTTCAACATCAGAATGAGAGAAGGGACTAAATGTCTGTACATCAAAGGCAATGATAAAATGGTGAGAGAAAACTGCAAGCCAACATAGTCTTATATATTTTTTGCAATAAATACACTTAATAAATGCAAATAAATGCAACAAAAATAATGCCATGCTATAGATCAGTGTTTTCCAAAAGGGCACACTTCTTCAGAGATACTCGGAATGGATTCAGAAGATGAAATTAAATGGTATTTTAAGAGAAAATATATAAAGTATTTACATTTCCATGAGTACAAGCAGCTGAAGGGCCCTCAACAAGAAAAATATAACATAACATAATAAAACATAACAGTTTTGGAATTCATGATGTTAATGAGTCAAGATTCTCTGTCTTTTTTCCTCTGCACTGCTCCCTTTACATTATAGCACATGCACATATGCACTGCATTAGATCACAAGATGCAAAATCTTATTATTAATAACTTATTTCATTTCGGATTTAGTCTGTTAAATTCCACATTAGACACAGTTTTGAGTGCTGAAGTTTTCTCTCAGGATTTTGTCATTGCCTTTGATGTACAAGCACAGTTTAGTTTTGGGTTTAGGCATGGCCTGTGTATATACATAGACATTTCTAACCCACTAGAGCCATCGGGTTCCAAATAGGAATTGTTTACCTCTCTCTATAACTGCTGCAGTGAGTCTAGTCTTCTGATCTTAAAATGTTCGGATTAACCTGCTCTACATGAACCTGGTGTTTTTATTTCTCCATTTTGTCCATAAATAAATTCCCATTCCTAATATGGCTCCAAATTCACTCCTTTAACTGCTAGCCTCGTGAGCTTCATTTGACTGGAGCCAAACATTGCTTTAGTCCATTCTTTATACAGTCTTTGGGTTTAAGGCATAGTTGGGCATAATCTAAAAATCATCATTGATTCACTAAGCAAAGTAAGGACTTAAGAACTGCAAATCCTGACTAAATATTTCATTACTGTATATCTGGACCAAACCAAACTCAAAGTCGAGTTTTAAATATTTTTTTTTACTGGAAATGATTTGAAGATTTCTCCATTTAGACGCTAAGTACATATTTACAACCCATTATGTTATGCTTGCTGCCTTCTTGCACACACCCGGGTGCAGGTTTGGTCGGCCAGTGTGTGTTGGAGTGAGTCATCCTTCGCAGCACATAAAATATTAAGGGGCTGTAGATGGAGATGTCCGTGCGCTGCGATTGGCTGGGGACGTGTCATGATCCACAGCGGGGCTATGGACTGTGCTAATGGGGTGTCTACTGGCCCACCCACTCATTACACCCCCACTCCCCCTGCTCGCCGTCACCCTTGTTTTGATCCGACCGAGCAAATGACCTTCGCGCTCGATTGCCATTCTGGGAGTATTCTTTCTCTGTTTCGAAAAGTACCTCCCAAACAACTTCCAACTTGCTCACCAATTCTGATTTCACGAGGATTTCATGGCTGAGTGGACGCCGATGTCCTCATGTCAGCCATAATGGGACCACTTTCCTTTCATGCAAATTGATCGCGAAAGTGAGAGGCTAACTGCACACGCACGAGAGGTAGAAAAACAAGAGAAAATCTATAATGTTTTCTCAGTCTAAAGATATACCTGTGTGCGGACTTACCACAATTATGAAGGTTACGGGTCCGATGAAACTCCAGATGAAATGGTTATCAACCCTCAGCCAGCATCTATAGATTGGGGAAGAAAAAGGGAGATATACTTTAGTTCATTAATCATCTCATTGCCAAAACAAAGTTGTGTGTCATCGATCAAGGGCTAGCGGTACGGAACGCGCTACTGAAGAGCGATGGAGGCTCCTGACCACAGAAAAGCACAGCCTACTGGGGGATTGGCCCGTTGCCATGGGAAGCTCAAAGTTAGTGGTTATTGGCTGGATGACTTCACGGTCTGCAAATGTCTACAAATGTGGATGACCGTGGCTAGCTAAACAATATATCATAGGGAGAATACAGGAAGGAGGAATGAAGAGGCCTGGCCATACCTTAATGTAGGAATGTTTAATGTGCCTATATTTTAAAATCAGAGATACTCTTTGGAATTACAGTAACATCATAAGTAGATGTATTTGAGATTACACAGCAAAAAATAAAATCTACCCAAGATAAGATTACTTCAATTAAGGAAGTTTTATCATGATTTGAGTAAATTTCACTTGACAAGTACACTTATCTATCAGTAGAACAAGACTTTTGTACTTAAGATATGAAAATACATCTTGCTACACTTAAGATAAGAAAAGCAACAATTCTTTACACTTGAAATAAGCGCTTCCTGGACCTCCAGAGGGTAATACACAGTAGATAGAACACAGTTCTTTGGGGAAGGGAAGTCAATTTAAAGATGCAAAAAACCCAAGGCACCCACTGGTTAAAACAAAATGCCTTTATTAATTTTCGGCATGTCTTAATGGAGAACTTACAAAGTCCCGACGCGTTTCAGCCTATGGCTTTCCTCAGGGGAAACAAAATGAAAACAAAATGTAATGGTGCTTGAATTGAGAAAAACACACTTATTCCACTGCTAGATAATTTTACTTGCTGAGTTACATCTACTCAAACAAAGTCAAATGTTCTTACTAGGAGTCATTTTAACCTAGATATTGCTTTCTTCAGTGTAAACATATGCCGATAAGACAATATGTCACAGTAACTTATAGTGACTTAAGTATTTTCCTTTACACATGTAGACAAAAGGTGTTTATGTTTCAGTTTTATAAATATTATATGACATGGTTATTAAATATCACAATTTTAAATTTTTATAGTGCAGTTTTAATAAAAAGCAAAATTGCATCATTCATTTGACCCTGATTTTGGTTTCCTTGATGCATTTCATTTTCATTTAGTCTGAAGAACTGCATTTATGCTTCAATTTTACGGAAAATCTTGCATCTATACTATAAAATACTAAATGAAATGGTTCTAAAACATCACATTATCACAGTACAGCAAAATTCACTTTTAGTTAATTTGACCCTGATTGTAGTTTCTTTGTGCATTTTCATTTACACATTTAGACTGAAAACACTTCCAATTATGTTTCAATTTTGCTGAACATCCTGGGTCAATATTATTAAATACTAAATGAAATGGTTCTAAAATATTGCATTTTTATGGTGCAGCCGGAGCACACCATTTAAATTGATAATCAAAACAACACAGTATGGCATTAATGGAAATGGCAACATTGACAATTATCAAAATAACGGTAGAATTAGAAGAGTTTTTGGTCTCGCGCTAAAGCAAAAGGTAGCAGTTGTTTGCTGAATGACTTCACGCTATAAAAGTCTATGCCTACCGAAATAATATATCTCACGCCGTACCACCAAGGACCTAAAATTAAGCAATGACTCCAGCAATAAAATAACTCTGAAAAAAAAGGTTACACTAAAACCCCATAAACCAGGGGATTGCAGTGGTACAAATCATACAGCTTGGTGCCCGGAGTGCATAAACTTCCTTAACTGACAAGGCTAGCAATTATCCACATGCAAAGAATAAAGAACCCAGCGGGCCAGAGGAGCTAGCTGCTGTAGTCATTAATGTTGCGGTTTTGCACACTGCACACTCTTCTTTTCACAGTGACATGGAGAGCATTTGTCCAGGGGCTGAGTCAGTCCACTTTTTCCGATACCATTACATACATACATGCATGCATAGAGAGAACAGGGCTTGTCAGAAGATCAATAACCCAGCCCGAGTTGTAATATTGACACCAGCTTTGGTCAGGAGACCGGCTCTAAGATGACTTTTTAAAGATCTTAGCTCCTCAGCGGTCAGGGAGTTGAACTTGCAAGCATTTTAAATCAAGACGAGACAGCCACAAGAAGAGTTGAAAGTGAAAGGGCCATCTTCAAAAGTAACCAAGAAGGTGTTTCATATCTAGGAGGCTTTTCATGAAATGACAAGTTATGCTTCAATGTTAGCTCGCTGGTGTCACACTGGTCACAGGCTATTCAATATTGTGGTCATTGATGTAGGGTTATTTTTTATTTATTTTTTTGACATTTGGTGGCAAGAAAAGAAAAAAAAGGCAGCTCAACTTTTCAGTCTATAACGTTCAATCTAATCTATAACTTTCATCTATAAAAGAAGAAGCTAAAGGACACAGCGTTTTCAGTACAGTATAAAGCACCGACATAATCACAGCATAAATAAATAACCCGAAGTTTATTGCTTTTCCTGGAATGTTCAACTATACGGCTTTAAATTGATCTATTTCCATTAAGACGAGCAGATGACACCGAGTCAAATCTGTGGAGAGCCTACCCAACAGTAAGAATGCATGTTTTTCAGCCTATTTTTAGCCGTACATACACCAGTAATTCAATAAACGTAACAAGTTTAATACTGTGAACATTCCAGTGGACCAGCCAACAGAAAAGTCCCATAGTGCACCTTTAAATTTACCATGGCTACTTAGAAAAAGTAATCAGATACGCAACAGCCCAAGATAGTCTTAATGCTGAAAATTGTAATTTCTCCCATAAATCACTGCAAATGCTACTGGAACTGACAGTCAGATCTGGATGCTAATGTTCCATAATAAATTTGAATAAATATGTCTAATCCTTTCCACTGCCAAAATCATCAAACTTAATTATTGCAGTTTGCCTCATAGAAGTACATGGGATGAAAAGTTGATGATTGATCTGTGAATTGGTACATTTTTCAAACATGCCACAAATGCACTTCTAGGCTGTACTTAAAGGGACCTTATTATGCCACTTTCTGATCTATGTGATAATGTTTCCCTACCAAAAGCAGACCTGGAGTTGTGTTTTGTTTCATTCACACGTTTAACACACAAATCCTGCATATTGGGACGTCATGAGCTAATACAGGAATAAACCCCACTTTCACTAGAATCATGTATATTTTCAGAGGAGAAATTTCCAAGAGGAGGAACAGATCAGCTTGTGGTTGAGCTTTGGAAGTGCAGACAGACTAATGATAAAGGGTCAGACGTGTGGGTGAAACAAAACACAACTCCAGGTATGTTTTTCATGAGGTAACAACATTATAAAATAACATAAAGCTCATAAGAGTGATTTTTGCGAAGATAGGACCTTTAAAATGCATATGACAGGTTAGATGACTAATTTCTGTTATCACTTAATGTCATTATATTTAAGAGTTTACTAAAATCTTTATCACTTCCTGGTTGGTCACGGGAAGCAGATGTGCCGTGATTATGTAGAGGTAAATCTGCTGTTTCCTAGCAACCATAATGTTAACAAGGCCCAAAACAAGTCTAAATTGCACAATAGTAATGATTAGAGTAAAACACATAAATGAAAACACCTCTATTTTTTAAATGAAAGTAAACTGGCTTCCTTGTGCGAAAATTGTCTGTATTTAGGATGGAAATTTCACTGTTGATGAGGGCTGATAGGTAGACTTAATCTGTTTTAGAAATCACGGCAAATTCCTGTATATATGTACGTCTCATTTTTTTCCCACAAACCGAAACTCATGTAATGGGTGTAAAAGTATGATAAATATTGACAATAACTACTACACCACCAATAAAACCAGAGCTTATGTCCTCTGCGGCCGCCCATAAACTCCCACAGTGGGATCTTTTAAGTCTTAAGATTCACTTTTATTCTCTAGCTTTTAAAACTGCATGTGGTCCTCTGTGCTTGTTATTTATTTTTATTTAAATGTTTATATTATTCTTTTACTTTTATTTATTTATTGCCATTTTATTTTTATTTTACTTTAGTTTTTAGAGTTTTGGGACTTGCCTTCTGTTGTTTAATGCTGTTTTTAATGCTATTTTTACATGTGCAGCACTGCTCATCAACATTTCCTGAGTATGTGATGCTAACTGTAGGCACTGCTCTGTCTGTCTGATCAGAAAAAAACTGATTTAGCTGGAACTACAACAGGAGAGCTGATTTGTGATTTGTATATTACAGTTGTATATATTGATCATGGGTTCCTGAAATTGTGCTGTTTAAATCTACTTTGTATTTTTTCTTGCGTTTTGAGACAGCTGAACATCCAGGCAGAACACCCCCAGCAAAGTCCTCAAATCAAACCACCTCTGCACTTACGCTCGCTGTGTGCCGTAGCTCCGGTAGTCGATGGCCGCGGAGATGCCCACCACGGCGGCTGGGAAGAGGTAGCCGGAGATGTAGTAGTACTTTCTTCTGGAGAATTCACTCTCAAATACTTCCACCAGCATGAGGTACAGCTGCACGCCCTCTAGGCACATCCAGGCAAAGGCAGCCAGGAAGCAAAAGTGGAGGAGCCCGGCGATGATGGAGCACACCAGCTGACAGGAAGAAACGCACACAAAGGTAAGAGCCGCTTTCAAATCAAAAGCTCGCAAATGGGGCGCTTTTTGGCAAATTCCACTTATTACTTCCAAAGAGACCTGGTATTGATGATCTTAATGTGTTTGGTGAAAGGGCAAAACTGCAGCTGTCATACGTTTTGTGTTGTACTAGAAATGAGACTGCAGTTTGATAGAAAGATGGAAATAATTTGGTATGTTTGTGATGATTATTAATAACTGGCACAAGCAAAAAAAAAAAAAAA
>JACN01119678.1:0-46549 GCA_000787155.1 Scartelaos histophorus | reverse complement strand
TGAAAATCCTTATACATCATTGCCCGAGCTGCTGACTTAAAAACTACCACGTCATGACATCACGAGGTGGAACAGAGCATTTTGAGCTTTACAGATGTAGGCAGACAATAAAAGGACGACTCAAATATGTGAAGGAAACAAAACACAACTCCAGTTATGTTTTAATGAGGTAACAACATTATAACGTGGCTTAAAACTCACAAAAGCCACATGTGCGTAATATATTTGACCTTTGAACGTAATAAAACCTGGACTAAACTTGGATTTAATTGAGCTTTAACATGACTGGGCTCCAAAATTCACACATAGGCCTAGTTTAATCCTTTTTGCCTTTTCTCTTATAGATGTTAAAGTTGTTCTGGGTTGAGCTGCATTCTTTAGGAACAGCTGCTGCCATAATGTAATTGTCAAAACATCACGGGTTAAAACACACCCTGCGCTCGACAAATCAAACCTCTGTTGTAAAGTTGCACACGGAAAACAGGAATTATAGGGAAACCGATGTTCCCACGGAAACTATGTGCAGGTTTAATAGTGGCAAAACAGGTCCAGAGACACGCAGTCCACGTTTAGGTTTGGCCTGTAGGAGCGGTGTCAAGTCCAGACTTATTTGTTTTGTTGCATTTTTTGTTTTTTATTCAAACGCTAGACAATAACGCACAAGTTTAATGGTGATATGGTCAATTTGTTTTTTAAGCCGGATGTTTTTTTCCTATTGCAACAAATGACGCAAGTGTGCTAATAAGTGTCTTGTCAAAAGAAAAGAAGGATTTTAACGCTTATTTTATAGACAAATGCTTAATCTTCACATTAACATTACATAAAAAGTGACATTACATAAGTTTTTTTAGTAGTTAAAGCTGCACTGTGTAAGTTTTCCATGTTTTTTTGTCAAACTGGCCTTGAAAGTGGCATATCTGATCTGCGGAGAGGCGAAAATGAATTATTTTTTGACTCATAAAACATTTGTAGTCAGATATTCACATTAATCACACTGTGGAATATTCCAAGGAAAGCAGCGTTACCATGGAGACCCTATACTTCCCTATACATGTAATGTGCCTAATACATACTGCACTTTCCCCGATGTTCTGGATCAAGGTGCACGTCAGAAATATTTGACAGAAATATGTTTTGCCTCCTGCCTAAAGAATGTCGACGTAAATCATTTCAGATGGTGGAGCCTCGGGGAGCTTTGAAGTCACGGAAATATGTGGGCAACAATAAAAAGATGATTGAGTGTGGAGTCTTCAGAGATGGATTTTCTGCGCTTTTATTTCCACATGTGCAAAGGTTTCAGTAGTGAGAATATTCACGGTGAGAATCTGACTTATCGGACTATAGGAAATGTTAAAAACCAGCTCAAAATCGCAGCAAAAACATCCTAGAAGTTGTTTTTTGCTTCATTCATACATTTAAGTACAGGTTTGTCTGAGCTCAAAATGCTCTGTTCCACCTTGTGATGTCATGAAGTGGTGGTTTTCAAGTGAATGTCCATGTTTTTTTTTATTTTTTTAGTACAAACTGACAGAGATGTAACACAAAACAAAAATAAAACATGAGGAAACAGTTGTAACAGAGATTAGGAAACCACATACCGTTAAAATCAACTCCGTATCTTCTCCAGAAAAAGCGTCAGTCATTTTTCTTCAGAACTGAATCCTTTTTATGATAAGAAACAAGTGTATTTTGTGGAAGACTCATCGCAGAGAATTCAAAGTTGTGTTTTTTGATCGGTGGTTCCTTTTTTTCCTGACACATCGTGCAAGCTGAAGTATTTTTATTCATTGACTCATAGCAACATCATCTGATCCGAAAGTATTTTTTACTACAAAAATACTTCAGGTTGTATTAAACAAGCAATTTACTCTAATGTTACTCAGCTAAACAAAATTCAGTGTCATTAAATTAGATTTTTTTTACTGAAACTGATGCAAAATGGATGAAAATGACTATAGAAGTGGTCCTCAATTAACTTAAAGCTCCTATATTAAGCAAAACAGACAACTCCAGGTTTGTTTTTGTTGACAAAGATCAGAAAATAGCGTAATATGGGCCCTTTAAATTTGGACAAAAATGTGTCTTTTGCATAAACTGGTCCGGTAACTACAGACATGCAGGTCCAATAAAAGTTGTGACTGTGGGATGGGTCTAAAGACAAAAAATGTGCAAGAAAAAAAACAAATCCGTGCTCCCTACAATAATGCTTCCATGTCTACAGTGCTAAAGCTAATATAATAATGTGTTTTTATGCTGTGGCAAACTAATGCATCACTTTAAAACACAAGTGAACGCCTGTTTGTGCTGTAGTTTCCATTCTGCAGCTGTAATCATTGTTTTAACATCACTTCCAGGGACTGGACCTGCTGCTAAAGCTGGTGTGACCCTTAACCTTTCATCTCTGAACCCAAAAAACTGCAGAATCAGTTTTTTCTCTTGCATAAACTTCATTTTGGGCGGTTTGTTTAATGATGAGAACATACAGAGACATTCCCGTAAAGAGTTCAGTGCTACTTCCTGTAATTTTGAGCTTTTTTTTTCTGCTTTTCTCCAGAAACTGCTTCTGAACTGATAAAAATATGATGAATATATATAGTACATTAGAGGAGGAGGAGGAGGCATTGCATTTCTGTAGGATTGACAGCTAACACGTAACCTTTAGATTAAAACACGCATAGATGACATACAAAACCAGTTCAGGCAAATGGAAAGTTGATTTTGCATAATGTTTCCCTCTTTAAAATCCCTTTCAAGTCATTATATAATGTTGCTATTCACTTTTTATGCAGATTTGGTGGAGTCCTGTAATCTCCCATTTATATGTGAGCATAAAAAATGACAATGTTTTACACTTTGGGTCTTAAACGTGACTAAAATGACAATGTTTCTTCTCACTCCTCCTGTAAGTTCTTATTTCTTTTGTCCTTCACGTGTTTTTCTGCGGTTTTAGTCCTGATTCTGCACATTCCTCACACGCACCAGGTCAGCGACTATTTATGTCACCATTACAATACGCAGAGGTTGGCCTATATAGTGTGTTGTGCCACCATAGTACCCATAATCCTCGGCAAACAGTTCTATTATATAACCATAACAGCTGCGCTACAGTCAGGGTGTGGCACAGGTGAGAAGGGCATCGAGGTTAGAAAAAGATAATTTGTTCTGACAAGTGTTATTAGCTTCTGCAGGTAATGGTGTTTGCACATTTTAATCGACACAAGAAACAGGTTGACTGGCATTGCTCTCATTTCAACATATTACATAAGCTTTATTACACCAAATTTAGTAACATATAATTCTGATTTAGAAAATAAATAATTGATTGAGGAGCTTTGCATATACAACTGCTGATAATGTGTTTTTGATAAATGCCAAATTCTCAAAAACTCTCTAAAAAATACAGCGGTTTGGAATGCAGGATGACATGGAAGAAAACACTGTAAAATGACACTGTAATTCATCTGCTTTGGCAATGATAACTGCACATTACATTTGGTTAAATAACACAATAACCTTCTCAAATGTCTGCGGTTTAAGCTGATTAAAATGCAAACTGAAATGACTACAGATGTTCATTCTTTGGGTGAGTAGTGGGTTAGTTAGAGGGTTATTTTATTGTTGTTGGTCTGAAATGTTTCATTGGACTCTTGCTGTAATATAACAGTCAAACCGTTACATGTTTTTATGATATTAGGGAATTTAATGTTAATTTGGGTTGCAGCTTGTCATGGGAGTTTGAACACGTGTCCTGAACCAGTGACCAGTGAAGAACCACAGGCCTGTAGGATTTACCGTTTTCGGACTATAAGCCGCTACTTTTTTCTCGCACTTTGAACACTGCGGCTTATAACACAGTGCGGCGAATATATGGACGGATTATTTATTTGGCAACACAATGGATGGGGTTAAATGAAGTTACAGAGTTAACTAGCGATGCCGTCAGCACTAAACAGTTTATCCCCGTTTGATAAAATACGTGATGACGCTAAAAGAACATTAGTGAGGGGGACACGTCTTACCCGTGTGCGTTAAATGCAGCTGAGGCGTAAACGACGAGAAGAAACGTCTCAAGCTTCAGTCGCCGAACATCCACCCAGACCTGATCCATAACCTGCCCCCGGGAGAAGCACTTTCAGAGGCACTAAAAGCAGACAGAGCGAACTTGAAAACGTTTTTGAAGACGTGGACGCCTGAGGCTTATAGTCAGGTGCTGCTTATATATGTACAAATCTGAAATTTTGGCGAAATTTTGTTGATCTGGCTTATATTCAGGTGCGCTTTATATTCTGGAAATTACGGTAGTCTTTTTAGGTTCAAACGACATGTGTCAAATCTCTCTCCCCACTCTTCATCCCAATTCTGTACTAACATTTAAAAAGGAATTATGTTAAAAAAAAAGGTGTTTAATGAGCAGACTTTGGTACAGTTCAGTGTTTGTCATCAGCGCTTCTTTCTCAGTTGACACATCAGACAGAGTGTCCTTCTCCAGCAGAGCCTGTTCTTGGCACAAATCTCCTGCTGTTTCTTTGTCAGAGCCCAGACCTGTGTCCTCTCCCTCACTGTTCTCCTTAAACTACCTTTGAACTTTAATTTTATGAAGTCAGTGACCATCTCCAGACTGCAGGGGAATCATGTGGCTCATTATATGTCCCCAATAGGACGTCTTTTTTCTTTCACTGTCCCTACGCCCCTTTTAAAGTTGAACACTAAATCCACCTTTTCCTGCTACTAAACTGTGCACATTGTGTTTTAATGACGTTATCTACTCTTCCAAGTCATTTTTGGGAACTTTAGTACAAACTATTTGCATTTGCAGCTTTCTGGTCAAAATGCCAAAGTCTAAATGTGCTGGTTCAGTGCCCTCTGCAGTTTCCAGCACTATGTGACATCACACAGAACTGTCCTGATTACAGACAGGTTTCGCACACTGGGCTGCAGGGGTACAAAGTCTGAAGTGTAGATTGTTATAGATTGTTGGACTATTCACACTGTTCTTTATACCTCCAAACCCTCCTTCCCTCGCGCTCTTTTCTTTAGTTCACAAGCGCTGTCCAATTTATCAGCTTTATTTGAAATGTGGTTGTGGGCAAACGTTATGTATTAAGTCCAACATAAAGCACTTCTTTATCGCTGCTGATGTGTTAAAACCACTTGATTCATCTCAGACATTTTCTCTGGAAACCAAACGGGCATTTTTCATTTTTGACATCTTGCATATTTCTGAGTTATATAAAAGTGTTAGTGACGTTAGTCTTGAAGATTCTTTGTTTGTTTCACTATTAGATTTCCTTCTCATCACACGAACAACAAAAAAACTGTCACTGTCACAGGAGACGGCTCCTCGCGAGTGTGTACAAATTAAACTCAGAGATGTTTTGTAACATTCTCTTTGAGTGCCGTGGAATCGGATCATGTGCATAATAACATCTGTTATCGAACGGAGTTGTGCAAATAAAACTATGTGCCAAACAGTATCAGAGTCATTTTTCATCAGAGCATTTTTCTCAAACTGGCAACTGTCACTAGAAAGAAACTGAAATGATAAAAAAAGTAATGTGTCTTATAATTTTTAAAGTGCCCATATTATGTTATTTTTTGATCTACAGTTTTTTTTTTTTTTCCATTCACATGTTTAACACACAAACCCTGCATATTTAGGCCAAGTTCTTCTCTTAAATACAAAACACTCTCTTCCACTGTGTTTTTAAACTCCATACAAATTCACTAGAATAATTTGGATGATTTTAACCCTGGAGTTGCCATTCTGTACCGAACAAAAGGTAAACCGAGCTGTTCATTTGAAAACTACTGCTTCACGACATCACAAGGTGGAACAGAGCAGTTTGATATTTGCAGATGCAGACAGACTAATAAAGATACTGCAATGTGTGCACAAAAACACAAATCCAGGTCTGTTTTTGAGGAGGTAACAACATTATAACATGGCTAAACACTCACCTGAAGTTTAGACCTTCACTGTTGTCGGACGTGTTTGAAATGTGAACCGTATGAACTGAACCTGAGATGCAGAAAGCCAAAAACAACAATAAAAAGTAAAGAAGGAAATTATAGCTCAGTGTAATGATTAGATAACCTTTAAACCCCCATTAATCTGAATATACTGTTCCTCAGAAGCCAAACATAACCCACACCTTGAATATCAAAACCAACCGCTCCTTAATCTTATCAAACGCTTCTGTAGAAATGCTTACCATCCACACAAAGTAATTTGTTGTTTAAAAGTTTACCAAGAAAATATTTCTAAACAATCTTTAT
This sequence comes from Scartelaos histophorus, assembly GCA_000787155.1. NCBI lineage: Eukaryota > Metazoa > Chordata > Actinopteri > Gobiiformes > Gobiidae > Scartelaos > Scartelaos histophorus. The sequence continues at coordinate 40,273 of JACN01119678.1, read as the reverse complement.
TATTGTTAAAATGCCATACAAACCTCACAGTCATTGCAGAACATTTCTCTAATTTATTTAACAGTATTTATACAGTGGTGGAATTATGGGGTGATTGTTCAAACTGTACAAATATCATACAATGTTACATATCAAAATTATATGTAAAAAATATCATTAACAAATAAAAAACATTGCATAGAAATAGTGCAGTTTTATCTTCTAACTTAAATGAATGAATGAATTTGGCTAATTTTAAAAGTGACAACAAATCAATTTCTTAAATATTACAACTACTGCTTAGAACCTATGAATAATACACACTTTAATGATATGTTAAGTGTTTTTATTATTATAATTTTTATTTTTTTAAATTAAAGAGATGAGTCCAAGAGTATACTTTTGTATTATCGCTACAAAATGAATTTACAGTGTGAAACATGTGGGGTGACAGACATTAAGTCTAGTTTACAGCAATAAAGATTCAACCTAAGACTGAACCAACTAAAACAGAGGTATTTCATGTATTTTGTGCCGTCTCATTTTCTATAAAAGTGCTTTTGTTTTCTCAGATGTGAGAAATGCGGCTTCATAACGTTAACTGCCATTGCACTCAAATAAAAAAATAAAGTCAACTTTGAATGTATTATGTCATCCTTTTTCCATTTTAATATTTAGAAACACTATGAATCCATCTTTAAGACCATTAACTTAAAATTTAAATAATTACTCTAGATGAAGATGCCCCTTAGCTCAAAATAGCATCATTAAATGAAAAACAGGTGACTACATTTAGAGAACAATGTATTTTTGAGCACGTTCCACAGCCTCATTTGCATGTGCTACAGTGTGGAGAGGAGGAAACTGCTGTGGAGCTTTGACTTCCTCCAATTCACACTTGTGTTTGGAAAATCTTTCTCCATTTGTACCTTTGAATAGCGCATACCAAAGTGCAATTAACCCACAAAGACATACAGCCAACTTCTGTTTCCTCCCCCTTATTCTTCCGTAGCAGTGCTGGGTTTTCCCACACTGGCCCTGCTCCTGGAGGGGTCCTAGCAGGAGCTGGTTTGGAGGTTGCTCTCGGTCAGGATGGAGGTGATACTGGAGTGGTCGTACAAACTGTCGTCATCGTCTGAGCTCAGAGCTGACGAGTCCAGAACAGGGCGCATGGAAGCCTGGGTTTTACGCCTGCAACAATACGTACATGTATTTATTTAAACTAGCATAAACAACACTGAACTTTATTCCAAAAATCTCATGAATTAAAAAGTTTTTATTAAAGAGGAGGTATTACACTTCTATGGGGTACGACCTGCCAACGCATAACTTATGTAGACCACCAAGTCACCTTGTATTGTTTTGAAAATGCCACATTGCCAAAACAACGTATTAACATTTTGTTTTCTGTTTCTGTTTTTGAGAAGGAGGAGGGTCTGACTGGAAGAGCACAAGGAGCAGACGGGAACATGGACAAATACAGGCAAAGGTTAAACCCGGCAAAAGTTGAATTAAGAGTCAGTTGTTCAAATTGACCAGTGCAGGGAGTTACATATTGGTCTCTTTTGATTTTGGCGTCAGGAGTCTTGCAGCTGAATTTCAAACCAACTGGAAATGGCTGAAGCCTTTCTAACTGAACACTGTATACAGAGCAAAGCAGTGATCCAGGAAGCTAAAAACAAGACACATGGATCACTTTCAAATCGTGGTCCAAATTATAACTTTAAATGTTATTTTACGTCTGAGTAAAGCAGACAAATGGTCTAAATTCAGAAGATTCTTGAATATAGATTCTTGAATATAGATTCTAAGAACAAAAATGTACCTAGAATTTAATTTAATGTTGAAGTAAATTAAGTGAAAAAAAGGAGGACGCGTTTACTTTCCACCAGCTCTTGGACTCCCTCTGGTGGTTACATGTAAGAACTGCACTCTGCACTCTTAATTTCCCCTGAGGCGCATGAGTTATGTACCTTCTTAGTTTAATGAAATACCTCTTCACACGTGGTTGATCGCTCAAATGTTTTACACACATCTCACAGTATAACCCCACACCTCAGGGACACAGATCTCTGCAGGTGTCATTGTAACTGAGTGGACAGGACTCTAGGCTTGTGGTAATGGCATCATTTACATGCAGCTTCATTCATGGTTGCACACAGAGAGCAGGGGGGGCTGGAGTAGTGCTATTACTCTCTCCTTTACACAGAGCTCAGATAAAGTGGTTGTCAGGAGGTGTCGGCCATAATTATTAGGGCTGTATTCAGCTCCTTCATTCCTTTGAGTTTAGACCTGCCCACAGAGGAGATGGAGACATCATGTTTCCGATGGGCCTCCAGTGTTTCCCACACTCTTATACTGAGACTCTAGTGGTGCAAGAAACACATTTGAATAATTTTATTTAAAGGTGCACTATGTAACTGCTTGTCTCCACGGAGATACTATTGTATGTTTCACAGCATGGTATTAAACTTAGCTTTGTATTCAATTCCAAGAGTATTTAGTGTTAATATAACTTAAACTAAATATCCACTCTTATACTGAGTGGTGGCTCCTTTCCCCAGATCTGACCTAATCTACTTGGCCTGGTGGTGCCACCAGCTTGTTTCCATGGAGACAGATAATTACAGCGACATCAAACACAAACCAGGTCAGATCCATTTGACGAGTAAGTTCTAACCTAACGTTCTTCTCTTCTAGCTTTGTCCCAACTCAGTTTTAAATTATATCTTTAGACTGTTATAACATCACATGAACACAGTGTGAGAAACGTGAGTAAGTCCATACTTGAGTTCAGTCTCCAAGGCTGTCACTCTGCTCTGTAGCTCCCCAGATCTGACCTAATCTACTTGGCCTGGTGGTGCCACCAGCTTGTTTCCATGGAGACAGATAATTACAGCGACATCAAACACAAACCAGGTCAGATCCATTTGACGAGTAAGTTCTAACCTAACGTTCTTCCCTATTAGCCTTGACCCCACTCAGTTTTTTGAATTATATCTTTAGACTGTTATAACATCACATGAACACAGTGTGAGAAACGTGAGTAAGTCCATACTTGAGTTCAGTCTCCAAGGCTGTCACTCTGCTCTGTAGCGCCTCCTTCAGTTCCATCTGCTCCTCTGCGTCTCTCTGGGCTTTTCTACGCAGGTTATCGATGCGCTCCAGCTCCGTCTCCCCCTCGTCCACTTGCCTCTTCAGGGCCTTCACCTTTAGAGCGAGCTTAGACGCAGGAAATAAAGAGGAGGAAATTAGCTTGAGCAATGGTACATTTACTTATCTGTTATTTATAATATATCTGATTTTAATGTAATCTCTTTGTCACAAATGTTAATGCTATATGCAAAACAGTTATGCTTTGAAAGGGGCACTTTTTAAATGACTAATTGAAATATTAAATACATACTGAATACATATATGATGAAATATTAAATACATGTAGTGATAAGTATTATATATTCATGTATATGGATTTCAGTCTATAATTGATAATTTATTAGGCTAAAATGTTCCATGCTTTTTGTACATTATTATAAATGAAAGCTATTAAAAGTAAAAGCTATTAGATCTATTGTTTCTATCTATATCTATTATCTATCAGAGTCTGTTAAACCTGGTCTCTCTGCTCTGAGAGGTTATGCCTCTCCTCATCCAGCGTCATATTGAGGTCTTTCAGTTTTCTCTCCAGGCGACGTTGGGTTGCCAGCACCGTGTTTTTCTCTCTTTACAACAGAAAACATAAATGCAATATTGTAATAACCATCTCAATAGAAAATAATATCTCAGCTTAAATACATTTTAACCACGTACCTCTCCTCACTCCGCAGTTGTTCTTCCAGCTCCAGGATTTTGTTTTCCAGCTGAGACAAACCAGCTGAGGAGCGACTGTGCCCATCCATGTCCGCTAACCGACCCCTCAGCTCCTTCAACTGAAAAAGAAGGGGAAAAAAAATCAAACAAAGAAGTAAAATCTTATGTCATATCAACGTTCTTTATTCATCTTCGCACTGAATTTCATTATCCCACACAGTGAATGCTCTGCTACATTTCTCTACAATAATTATTCAGATTTATCTATATAGTTTTTGAGTGTTTCTTCTGTTGTTTTTCCAGCAATTCTGAGCAATAAAAATATTCTTTGTTAAATAAAGCATTATCAATACATTGCAGGTAAAACAATATAATTTCCATAAATAATATACCGTAACATTGTAATTTTTTAAGGTGCTGTGTCCAAATAATCTCCCTTGTAGATCAATGAGGCGATACTTTTACTTTTACTTTTACTTTTTTACTTTTAGGCGATAGTAAATGTGTGTCCATACGTGTCTCTCCATGGCGTTCTTGTCCAGCTCCAGGTCTTGTTTGGAGGACCTCTCCTGCATGAGCTCCGAGCGCAGCTGATCCACCTGGTCTCTGCTCCGGGTCAGTCTCTCCGTCAACATCTCCACACTGCTCCTCTCCTCCTCCAGCTCCAACTCGTGACGCTTCAACTTATCCTAAAAAATACAACAAAAATATCTTCTATAATACATTTACATTTGCACACACAACACTTCAAAAAAGCACCAAAGCTGAACCCGGACTGGATGAGAGTTAAACCTGGGCAAGACCAGGACCAAACCAAGTCTATATCAGGACTAAACTGGGCTCTAAACAGGTCCAAACCAAGACCAAATAAATGCACTGTATTACATCAAATAAATTCCCTGCATCATTACCACTTTGTAAACCCGAGCCTTGGTATTTCCAAAACTAAAGTTATGTCAAATATAGTAATAATGGATGCCTATAATACACCTTCAGGTAGGACTGTGCTGTAATTATTTTAAAATCCAACCAACAACAAAATACTGTGTACAAAAAAAATCTGTTCTGTTTGATTCTTCAGGATTTTAAAACATGGATCACAAAATAAAAATACTAATACGTTTAATAAGCTCTGAAAAGCAAGATGGACTAAAAATTAATTGTAAATATGAATTAAACACAACACACATGTATCTTTTATGAAAATGTTATGGCATGGTTAAAAATTCTAAATCATTTAAACACATTATCAAGACATTTCATTGATTTAAGTGAGTTATCAGAAGGAGTTCTTACCTCCAAGAGTCGAACCTCCCGTATTTTCTCATTCTGGCTGTTCTTGCCGTTCTCCATCTCTACCTCTAGATGGCGCAGTCTGTTCATCATCAGCTCTTTGTCCAGCTGGTGGTTGTCTCTTTCCTCACAGGCCAATAACAACTCCTTCTTCAGTCGCGTCATCTGTCACAAATATCACAATATTAGAAGCAAACATGTCGAGCTTAGCAAGTATTCACCAAAATGAGATGTAGAAAATCATCCGTGCATGTCGTCTGAATTATGTATGTGTTTGTGCGCTGGTTGGGTTCATATGTCATCATAACATTGTAAAATCCATGGCAATGGCAAAGAGCGTCTGTGGCCATAGAGATTAAGCAAATTAATTCAAATCAAAATGTTTTATGTTTTCAATGGGGAAAGGACCTCACGAAACCCTTCAAATAGGCAGGAAATTCATGAAGGCCAAATTTCCACTGCAGGGTTTGGATTAATTTTAGAATTTTTACAATAGTTTTAAAAAGTTATTATTCAATACCCAAAAATGTGAATCAAAGACATAATACTGATACAGCCTAAACAAATAATGCCAAGCTTCAATATTTGTCAGCTTTAAGTTTGGTTATTCCTTTCAAAAACAGTGCATCTCTGAATGAGTTATAATCCTGGGTTTCATTTTCATATTTTGTATTAAATTGTTAATAACTATAACAATCGTCTTAATCATCATCTTCACAAATTTAGAGATAATTTCCTCAGCGGACATCAGATACCTCTTCCTCCATTCGCCGGATGTTGCCTTGGCTCCGGTCCAGTTCTGCCCGAGTGTCGGTGCCGTGACGCTGTATCTCCTGCACATCTTTGCGTGCCTTCTCTTTCTGCTCCTCCAGCTGAACTTTGAGCAACCGCGACTCTTCTTTAGAGGACACGACAAGAGACTCGAACTGACAAAAAGGACAAAGAGTTGGTCAGTGAACACAAAAGGCTGCGAATGACTTTCTAAATAATATTTATAATATCTTTCTCCAGAATTCCACTCAATTGTGCACAAATATGTATAGTTTTTAGTTTATTTTTTGGTATTTTAACAACAACAAAAAACAACACTCAAATCTCTTTAAAAATCTAGAATGAGTCTCTTGTGTCAGAGATGGTTCTTCAAGGTGTTGATGTACAGAAGCATGTGTGCATTGCTTAATAATCTTACACCTTTACTGCTACTTTAAATTTAAGAAAGACATAAGCAGTTTAATGCTGTAGTCAAGAGGGTGTCCTGTAGTGTGACATGAAAAATCACACATTTAAAAAGAAAGTGACACAAAATACCAGAAGTATCCAAATAAAGTTGACCGGGCAAAATCTTCCAAACCATGTCATGAAATAAAATCTCTGCCGTTAAGAGGTTAATTGTTGTTTTTGTACAAAACCCAACCAGGACTATGTCAAATGCCAGTTTTTGTATACTGTGCGAAGAAATCACATGTGGCGGTCTAATAGATCTTGTTTCCTGTGTGACCAGGTATAGCAGAATTAATGTGATTTGAACAGTCTCCTTTTTGGAGTAAACTAGATTTAAAACACATATTTGTGCTTTTAAAATGCTTATAGTCACAAAAAGAAAAGGTGTTCATTTAAGTCAGAATCACCCATCACCATTACAGCTTTGTACCTCTTTAGTGAGTTTGTCCAGAGCCTTTTCCAGTTGCTGTTTCTTCTCCTCCAGCTGAACAATGGTCTGCTTCAGTGCATCTTTGTCTTTCTCTGTGTTTTCAAGCCTGAAGAGGAGTTCACTGTGTTCTTGGTTCAGTCTGGAGCTTTTCCTTTTGGCTTCGTCCAGTTCAGACCTCAGTCCTCTGACCTCTGAGTGAAGAGCCAGCTCTGCCTCTGAGCTTTCTGTCGCATTGTTCAGCAGCTGCGCCTGGAAGAGACGCAAAAGGGTTCAGTTAAATTAAATTAAGCTTGTTATTGTAGAGTGTGAAATCACAACAACCTAAAAGGGCTGGTTTATGTTTAAAGTGCATAGATTATGACAGGTCACTACTCCATTCCCAAAACATTGTTGACTAATTAAAGATTTAGCAAATATATTGGTTACTTTCCCATTTTGAGCATCTTGATTTTGAGTTTATAATCGTACTTACTGGTTGAACAGGGGCAGCAAACGTGCCATAGTGGTAACAGTTAGTCTAATTTACACAATAGTAGCTACTTGTCAAATAAAATACTACAAGACATTTATTTCCTTAAAATGTTTAAATTAAATTTAAATCATAAAATGAATTCGCAAACAGCCACTTGATTAATGCAAAACTATGATAAATATTTACCACAGTAGAAGTAGACAAAATATGAAAACTATAAAATTAGTTTGAAACTTATAGTTTTATAGTAGCTTATAGTTTGAAACTTTGTCATAGTAATGAACAATTCAAAACTAAACATTATCTATTTGGAATAGTCACCATATAACAGGAAGCTGAAAAACCCATGGACGCCCATAATACTGTGCGTGTCATACATTCATTAAGAGCTCTTGTTACCTCCAAACGTGATATTTTTTCTTTGAGGCGTGTGTTGACCTCTTCTTGGGCTTTCTGTGCGTCTTCAGCCACTGTAAAATCAAGCTCAGACCTCTTCAGCTGGGTCCTAGTGCCCTCCAGCTCCTTCTCTGTAGCAGACAGCTTCTCTTTCAGCTGACTGGCTTCACTTTTCGCCTCACTGAGCCTTTGCTCCAAATCTGAGACGGTGGCTGGGTCCGGCAGCTAAGAGCAAAATAACAAGTTGCACAGTTGAATTTATCTGTGTATCTATGGACAATGATACCAAGGAACTTTATATATAAGTTAGTAAATGTATAACTAAAGGTGCAACAAACTTTAAGTTGTTTTAGTCCTATATGATACAAGTATAATGTGACTAATTTAAAGTGACCTTCTTGCTCTTCTCCTGCGCCTTGCTGATGTCCCCTTTGGCTCTCTGTAGCTGCTCTTTAAGTCGGTCAATCTCATATTTCAGCTCCGCCTCTTGGTTCTGATGAGACTTCTTCAGAGCAATCATCTCCATCACTTTCTTATCAAACTGAGTCCGGTGCTTTTCCAACTCCAGTTGAGCTTTCTGAAGATCTGCGGTACATTTCTGGAGCTCCTATAAAGGAAAAAAACAATTTATGAACTTTTACTGGAAGTAATCTTATGTTAATAGTCTATTCCTTACTTTCCATGTGTCTCGGTGTATGTGCACACAACAATATAAATATACATCACAAAACTCTGTCTAGTATTGGTTCTAAAGCTCCACATCAGGTGTCACTTAAGAAAAGACAGGGCTTTCTGAGTACCAGGTCTATAACAAGGGCTAAACCAGGTCTAAACTGGTCTTAAATGACCAAATATTACAACTGCAGAAGGTCTTGCATACCACCAAAAGGACCTTCCTAAAAACACCTACATGAAATTCATACAATTTGATATGTTAAAACAATAAATGTTTAGTGCTGTGTGTTTAACTGTACCTGATCACGAGCCTGTGTGTGGCTGGAGTCTGGTGGAGGCTGTTGTTTCATGGTGCTCACTCTCTCCTTCAGCTCCTTCAGTTCCTCCTCAAACTCTTCTTTTTCCAAACGAGTTTGTAGAAGACTAAACAACCAGAGATATAAATTATATACATTAATCCTACATTCAACTGGCTTTCTTATTTAATCAGAAGCACTTGGATTGGAGTTAATAATGACAAAATAATTTATGCCTCATGGATTGAGTCATTTGAGTCAGGAATGAAAATATGGATTTCTAAATACACAAAACAATCCAACAAGTCATGTAAAAATGGTCAGAGCAAAATACATTTGACCAAAGTTACATGTTTCCACTTTTCTTTGTTAAAGGGCCTATATTATCCATTACATGGAGTTTCAAACATTTGACTCTGTTGTGTTGTGTTTAGGGTTGTCATAATTATTACTGTATTAACTTAAACCCCACTGCTCATTTTCTCCACTATATGGACTTATCGTTCAATAAGTGATATTGATGAAAGATATAACTATAGTATTGGATACGTAATTAAAACTATTAAAATGCTGAAATGATAAGGAGTTGGTGAAAAAGGAATTTCCACCTGATGACATCAAAAGGTGGGGAAGTGTTTTCAGTTTAGCGTTGATTATAGAGACGATCATCAAGTTGAGAGTTGAAAAGTGGTCGTGGATGTTTTATAGCTAAAAGCAACTACATTTAGGGGTTAGTAGAGCTACTGCTTCTACAGCAACACATGAAACAATCTATCTCCTATGTTGAGTCTCACTGTGTTTCAGGGCTGTTGGGCGTCTCACTGACAGAGGCAACGCCAGAGAAATATAAAAGAAAAAGACACATTAGTAGTGAAGCACATGCAACAAATGTGACACATCTGAATGCTTTGGAAACCTTGGAAAATCCAAAACCAAGAAGTGAATACAACAACAGCTTTTAAAAAGCTACAAGTTTACTTACTCTTGTTTAGCGGCCCGCAGTTCATCCCTTGTATTGTGAAACTGCTCCATCCAGTGGCTGCTCTCGTCCCTGCAGTCTTCTAACTGCTGCTGAAGAGTGCGCACTGAAGCATTGACTCTCAGACGTTCGGCTTCAATACCTGCATGAGACTAGAGCACAAAAACAACCATTCAGCCTCTGACTTCTAAGTTAATGACATTTAACAATAGAAGCGTACTCCTCTGATTAGTCTTAGTAAAATTATTTCTAATCACAAAGCTCATTTTTACAAACAAGTTTACATGTATAAGATGTTAGGACATTTTGCAAACTGTATTTTTGTACAGGCAGTGATATTTTAGCCACACGTATTGATCATCACAACCTTTGATTTGACATGCATTAGTTTTAGACTGATGAAATGTAGAGCCATTGACAGAAATAATTCAAAACAAAATATTATATCTTTTGACTCACTGACATTTTATGGATATTTATTTTGAGTCTAGTCTAATATTTTGCAAGTAAGATGGTGTGTGGGATTTTTTGAAAGTTGAAAGGTAGCTGAATTAAATTTAATTTAATCACTGGTGGATCTAAGTGAATAATGGCACAAAATAAAGAAACTAAATGAAAATGAATGGGCCACAAAACACCATGTGACTGAAACCAATGAATACTACTTGTACGCAATTCTGTTTTCCCAAAATGCCACTTGCTGCGTTTTCTATCTCAACCCTCTAATTCTCCTTATAATGCAGTTTTCCTTATCCACACTAACAGATGACTTCTTGTTCTTTTTGCTGACTGTGCTGTTGGTACCTGGGACACCTGCTCCATGCTATTGCGAAGCTTTTCCATGTCTGTACTGTACTGCTCCCTCAGCCGCTCCAGCTCTTTGTCGTGAGACGCCACCTCCTCCTTCAGAGCCCCTTTTAAGGCCGTGAGCTCCCTCTCTCGCTGCCTTAACGTCTCCTCCAACTTCTGCTTTGCCTGATAGAGCTCGGTCATCTCGTTCTGGCAAGACATCAGGTCCTAAGCACAGGAAATACATCAATTTAAAAGGATGAACAACCGCAATGGCCCATTTAGGTCTAGTTTCTTACTAAAGAAGGGATTTTGTATTGACCCAGATTGTTGTAAATGGAACGGCAGGTGCAATTCTGGAGACTACAAAATGCTTAACAAGAAGTTTTTGTTTACTGTTTGCTTAATATCAGATATTTTTGTTGACTCAAAGAAAGGATGTGCAATAGCAAATAAATTACATCCCAATTTAGTTTTTATAATGTTTCAGGTGTATTTAGTAGTAGTAGTGCTTCTTCTGAGAGTTCACAATTCACTGTGATTTGTCAAATAATTAGAGATAATTAGGGAATTTGAGAATTAACAGAGGTTGACCAAGAAGAAAAGGAGATAAAACTGAAAAGGACTGAATCATTGTTTAAAGAGCTATCCAAATAGCCACATAGAGTCTTGTTACATTTAGTTCCAGGAAACTTAAACTGTGTTAGTGATTTCATATAGTGAGTCATATTGTGATTCACTGTTTAATGCAGCTCTAGACACCGGTACTTTGCTCAAACACAGACACTTTTCCCCTCCAACTCCTCCTATTGATCCGTCTCTGTCATGCTCTATGTAAAGTTTATATGGCCATATCGCTCCCAAGACTAAATCAAAAGTAGTTAGATTTGCACATTACACACATCATGTAGTGGTCTAGTGTTTATAATCAGAGAGAATTACAGTTTTGTTGTTGTTTTCTTTTCTCATCTCATCTTGAAGCTCGGCCAGTTGGTCCTCCATATTTCTGGCCCGGGCCTCTGCATTTTCCCGGTCCATCCGCAGCTGCGTCAGTCTGAGAGGAGAGAGAGCATCCGTGTTTGACTGAAAATGTCTTTGTTTCTCAAACTGTGGTGGGCTACTTCTGGTGCTACTCAAGTTGTGTAATTCTAGCTTTAGTTTCATTTAGAGTAGGCTAAATTTTATCCATGTTTGTGTTCACCTTTAGAATAGACCCTGCTTAGAACTACTTCAGCCTTGATTTAAACCTATCTAAGACCAGGTTTAGTCTTTTTTAGACTTTGGTGAGAGCAGCTGTCAGTTGCCAAAGAATCAATGCCTGGTCTGACCAAGTTCTTTGTGTCCTTCAACCACCTTGCCTCGTATGAATGTGGTGTGTGTGAATAAGTGGTGGTGGTTGGAGGAGTCGATGGTGCAGATTGGCAGTCTCGCCTCTGTCAGATACAATAGTTCCTTATCATGCGTATGGAGCGAATTAATAATGTCCACAGCGGAGTGCTGGGAGGCTTTAGGGAACCTGTAAAACGCATTATAAGTGTAAGTCATTATCATCATTACCACACTAGTTTGCAAGAGCAACAGTAAGTGTCTGTTTAATAAAATGGTGACAGTGGATGGTTGACCACAAGGCTGTGTTGTTCAGAGCTGTACTGACTCTGCTCATAGTACTATACAGCTCTTGTTTCCTGGTGCGTATCAGACAGTGTATTCTGTGTGTCCTCACTCGGATTGGGTTTCGTTTAACTCTTTCTTCATGCGGTCGTGCAGCTCTCGGAGTTGCAGATTTTCATCCAGACACGACTCCAGCTCATCTTTCAGAGTGGCACTGGAGTTGTTAATGGAGTCCTTGGCACAGACAGAAATAAACTGTAATGAATAGATGTAATACACGATATTTTGTTCTGGTTTGTTCATTTTTGTTTTGTTTTGCATTTATCTTCTAATCCTATAGTTTAGACCACATAAATTGTCTGAAATGCATGTGTGATTCTATAATATTTTATTTTGCCCTGAATTGCTATTAAGCATTCATAAAGTTAAAATACATGATGGTAGTTTTCTGGTCACCTGCTTTGCTCATGAAGACGTTATTGTTTTCTCTGGAATGTTCCACAATATGCTCCAAGGAGGTTTTCTATTATTCTGTGGAATGTTCCAGGCGAAAACAACATCTCCATGGAGACAAATTTTTTTACTGTCCAGCAGAAAAGTTACATAATCCTCCTTTAACATCTGAATTTGAATGAAAAACAAAGGGCTTTGGAGATGCAGGAGCAGTTTGGCATAAACACACACACCAATCAATAATGCATAATGGATTGAGTTCTTAAGAGCTGCTGGAGATTAGGAACTACACAACTTCCTTAAACCTGCATAATGAGTCTTTATGGAGCCCGGATGAGTGTCTGTGCACATTTTCCCAGACAAGAGCGATTTAAGGATTAATCTGTGGATTAATCTCGAGGCCACTCTAAGAACAAAGTTCAGATTAGCAAGAAATAAAATGTAGCCAATCATGAACTAAATGCAAACCCAGTGAACTATTTCTATAATTAATGTATTTGCTCCTGGTTGTGTTTTGCTGAGTCTGGGACGGCACTTACAGAATTGCACACTGCCTGATCTGTGTAATTAGAGCTGGGGTAAAGTGGTAGGTTACATTCAGGATGTCAGCGATTCTCAATTAGACAAGGCAAAAAGTGCTTTTAAACAGCACTTTGGTTTAACAAGACCATCAAATGACCAGTACATGTATTTGACAGACATGTACTAAAAGAATAACATGCAGTATTTGATAACTTTTGAAAAATATTGCTAATACAATTACATAAAGATGAACATTCAATTCACAATAATGATTATAGAAAAAAATACAATAGAATGTGATGAATAGTAATATGCTATGGAATTGGTAACTAAGATTCAGATAAAGGTTTGTAGCTAAAAATACCTCCTTAAAAGAAAAAAGAAAATAATGGAAAGGAAACAATTTAGGACAATTTGATCCAGTCTGATTGCCTGGAAATCCAGAAGGATATGTCTCTGCATTTGTTATACAGATTCTTCCAGGCAACCAGTCTGAGATGTTGATGGATGAGAATCATTTGGGAACATCTGCCTGTGACTCTCCCAAACTCATATTTCAACGTCAAAGTGAAAGACGAGACTAAGTGAGTGGAGCAAAGTCTTTCTGAAATGTTCTTCACTCATGGTTCAAAATCATGGTTCAAAAATGTTAAATTAAATCTACTAAATCAGGAGCAACACTGAAGGTCTAAATGATAAAGGTTATTTTTGTATAACGTTTTAGTTGTAATATCAATATTGTGTTACTCGTGTTGCCATAATGATTTCATTCAAGTTAAAATCTGACACTGTGCAGCCCTACCCTTCTCTCCTGTTGCAAGGCCAAATGGAGCTCAGACACTTTCCTCTGGAGCTCCGATCTCTCTCTGGTCAGATCTTCACACACTTTTTCTTTGAGCTACAGGAGGAAGTGTGAAAAAAATAATCCTTTAAGTGGATAAAAAGAACTGTAAACATATAATAGTGAAAGTGTCTGTCACAAACTCACCTTAAAGGTCTGAGCGATGACCTTGACTTTGTGCCTTATGACGACATCACTCTCATTTGTTCTGATGAAGTAAAGAAAATTAGAAACATGCATGGTTCTATTTTTAATAGGACCAATAGAGAATGGAGCTCAACAGTGACCATTTTCCATTATTTTTTTTGTCCATGGACCGTTCAGTTATTAAGAGTTCAAAGGGAGTTCAAATGGTCAATCAAAGGGCCAGAGCTACATGGTGACTAATATCCATAATGTGGTAGTTTTAAGTCAAAAAATCAGTTACCACATAGCTGATTAGCCCTAAACAAGCTTTCAAACATGCTTTTTTGGAAAAATTAATGAGACATTTAATTCTGGCTCCATGCTGGCTGACATGTATAGACTGCAGTCACATCTAAGGGCAAGAAAAAGTGTTTAACGTGAAAGGAGATACAAATTTTGGGGGAAAAAATCTAATAGTGTTCAGCAGATTTCAGTCTTTCCTGTTAATAAAAGTGCCCCTTCCCCCCCGACGGGCTAAAATTCTCTAAAAGTCTAAAAAGAACTGGCATTGTGTTTCACATTAAAAGTAACTACCCTGTTCAAAAAACCTGCTTGAATAAGGAATACGAGCAATAAGTGGCATTAAACTCCACAAGAAAATTATGTAACCATAAGGTATTTGCGCATAGCCTGTTAGAGATTACATTGATTACATTTTAGTGTTATTTATACAAAAATACCCAAAAAAGCAAAATCATAAATTTGATTCCCAAGCTAGTATTAAACATATTATACCTTTTCTTAGATTAGATTGCAATTGTATTATTATATTACTTTACTATCATGTCACATTAATTGATTCATCCTGATTGATTTGAAGCAGTGTAATCATTGATTCATCAAAGAGTGGTTCAGTGTAGAAAAGGTTTTCGTGGTGGTCATCTGGACACTGTCAAGACGTTTCAGCTCCTGCTCAGAAGCCATTTTCAATTTGATGAAAACAGCTTGAGGCACTGGGATTTATCCTACTCTGAGTTTTAGAATAAAACTACCCTGCCCTTGTTTACTGGATAACATAAAAAAACTGTCAGGGCTATTGGGAATAACAGAATAAATTGGATCCTGGTCATAATGCACAGTCAAGCTAGAACATCTTATCAGCATTGTCTAGATGTCTCATGTTGTCTTCTGACATATGCACGGCCCTTTAACATGTCCTTGGACAAGGTGCACTACAGAATGTATTTAAACTCTTCATGTGGCAGCATCACCAAGGATCAGGCGAGCAACACCAGGCATGACAATTAGGGCTGGGCATCATTAAGAAGCTGTACTCGACACAGAGGCCACTACACGATACACATTTCGATACAGTGCACTTTTGATTTTTTTACATTTCAAATTGATTCAGTACGGTTCAGTAAAAAATAATGGCTGAATCATGGCTGTGATACTTAAAGTCATTGTTAAACCACTTCTTGTGCAAAGTTCACATGAAACACACACATTTTAATAATCAAAACAATGAATATGTAAAATGAGTCGCATAAACTAGTTTCCTTCCTCTGAACAAGCAGCAAAACTCTAGCATTATAATAAAGTAGTTTAGTTAAATATACCAAATAATACTCTTGTTGATACATTGATACAGCAGCCCATGATATCAGTACTTTATCATCATTAAATATTTCAAGTGACCTGGCCATTGTGATTTGTAATAAACTTTTACAACAACGACCCTTAATGATGTTAGCTAGTAAGCAACAATATTTAATTTAACTCAGAGTAGAGTAAATAGGAGCTGAGGCCATTGTGATTTGTAATAAACTTTTTCTCCATAAAACATCCAGACTGTTTACTGCCTGTTCATTTATATTCTGTGACTATTTATAAAACCTCTAAAACAACGATCTTTAATGATGTTAACTCAGAGTAGAGTAAATGGGAGCTGAAACAGTGTCCAAATGACCACTGCTGAAACCTCTCCATCCTGATTGATTATTATTTTATCATTACACGTTACCCTTCTCTTAGGATGTTGTAAATGGTCTGCATCGTCTGCTGCTCCTCACTGCTGGCCTCTGCACTCTGCCCCTGGTCCAGCAAAAGGTCAGGCGTCACCTTAAGACACAGATCAGACAACTGCTCTTCCACATGGTGCAGGTGACTCAAATAACCAGGTGCACACTTATAATAGCAGTGTGGGAGCGGTGTACTTACATGTGTTTCTGTCACGTTAGCTTGTCTCCCCGTCCACTGATTAGCAGGACTTTTGCTGACAGGTTGTTGGCTGCGTCCCAGACTGCTGTGCGTGGAGGAGGGGGGAGAGGTGTAGGGGTATGGAGGGGGTCTGCTCTGGCCTCCATCAAAGCGTTGTATCTGTCTGTTAGTGTTTGTTTGCTTGTTCTGATCATTAAAAGCCCAAGTGTTCATCTCAGCACTCCCGTTTCTATTGCTGACGACCCTTCCTGCATGTCCTCCGTCCAGGTTCCCATAGCTCCCAGACTTGCCTTCAGCTGGGAGTCTAGACCCGTGAAAATCCTCTGCGTCTCCATCTCGATCCAATAGTGAACCGTGGGACTGTGCCCTCCGCAGCGCACCCCCTTGGCCGTTTGTGTCCTCTCTATATGTTCTTGGGTCAGACTTGTCCTTTCTGCGCGGGAGACTGCCATAACCTGAGGGGTAGTCCGTCCTCAGCTGGACACCGTACGAGTCTCCTTTCTGTCCGTCTTTGAGCACCACGTATGGTTGTCCGGCGATGCCCTGGACGCGCACAGCCACACCGTACTTGGAGGGCGACTGTGACTTCGGCCGAGCGGGCTGCCCCGGCTGTCCCCCGCCGCCATCATGGAGGTCATTGATGAAGCGGATCTGAACACCATAATCCACCGGAGTTTTGCGGTCAGAGGAGGAAGTGCTCATGCTACGAAACAAGGATAAGGCTGGAATTTAGTTACACTATAGAAGATTAAGGCTGGGCAATATTGACAGAAAATAACATCTTGAGAATTTGAATTTGCTCAATATCAATGGGTCTAAATATGTAATGTGTAGAATGTATCTGTAAATGTCTTGGTTCAGATTTAGCACAGCACTAAAAATAAACTACTACTACTACTACTACTACTACTACTACTACTACTACTACTACTACTGAATGACTGAATTCCTTTTTTAATAATATTTATAGAAGTAAAACTCAATATTCAAATTTTGCATGTCTCTGAAAAAAACTTATCAATATCTCAGAGAAGATGATCGTCACTGTAAATATGAAGATGATCTCAATTTACCTACCTGGTAAAATATTGAATAAATAAATACATGCTGTACCATCTTACATTTTTTGTCAGAAAGTAAGAAGAAACTTTGTAAATATTTTGACCAGGTCAACTTTATATGTTGTATGTACGCTAAATTAAATTGTATAAATTGTTAAAGTCAAACATTATCAGCAAATAAGCTATAATATCCATTCAAAAAGTAATACAAAAACATAAAATATGTAGTTGAAGTGCAGTGTTTGATCTGTTGTTTTTACTTTAATAAATTATGGAATTTGTGAGGTTTCAGTTTGTACAGTTTAGGTTTAGTTCTGATAAATGTATTCCAAGTGTGTAAACAAACCTTCTTAGACAAACACAGAGACAGAGATTTGAAGTTTCGGGCTTGTGACGACTGGTGTGGACTTCGCTCTCACAGCTACATTAGTCATTAACCTGAAACACACACCCACAGATCACTTTCCTTCCAACTGCTTTTGCAACTTTCTCAGCTTGGCACAAAATACACAGAGTACACACATCTCCATCAGCAATAACAACTTTGTAACTTAAATTAACCGAAAACAACTGGTCAGGCCCGTTTAACCGGTTGTTAAAAAGAAAATAGATACCCACATAAAACTGGGCCTTAATTTACTAGGACAAGATCATGTAGTAATGGGCGTGTATGGGGGCTGGGGGAAAACTGGTATTTTTGGAGCAATGGTGCCTTGAACATAGGAGAATAAAGATGACTAAAATATGCAGAAATCACTTCTAATACAGTTACTTTAAGTGAGTAACTAAAAAGGCAAACCACCATAGTTAAAATATCTAGAGAGTTGATTTTGCACATTATGTCCCCTTCAAGGAAAGCTAGGAAATCAAGTTTGAAATATTTGTGTTGTGCCATCATTTTGTTTCCATCTTTGTAGAGATTCCTTCAGCCGTTACATTCCTCCCTAATCCTCCCTGTCATGGACTTTGATAATAACTTGATTATGAGTAACTTTAAAACTATGTTATCCCCTATTGAAACTAATTACACCTCTTCAGATACTGTGTTCCAGTCTGGTAATAATATGACGTCACACTCCTTCCCAGTGCTTTGTGGAGTCACACAGAAAGAACATATTATCCATGTCATTACACACTCATGGTTCATTTAACTCACTTTAAAACCAGCACCCACTAGAACTTCTTCACCTTCAGTTGTCCAGTTTTTTCAAGGTGAAAGAGGCAGAAAAAACACTCCTCTCCCTCTCTTCTTATCAGTACTTCATGCTGATAAACTCAAGTGTCTGAGGACAGCCCTCATCAGCAATGAATGGCCAGCAAACCACATTCACAACACTGCAGTACAAAAATACACAGTACTTTTAAATGATAAATCCAGCTGATTAGGTCAGCTGTAAGACCAACAGGATAGACATTTCACTGGTGACCAATACTATATCAAAGGTTGTAAAACTTGCAATTACTGACAAAACATGATATATATTTGATAGACAGATGATTACTCTAAGATGGAGTGGATGCGTGATACTGAGTCACTTGGGCAAGGTTTTTGTGTAACGTTATTAGGGGTGGACACTGTTAAAGGTGCCAGAACAGTGACAAAAAAGCTGCTTCTACTTGTACAACAGTAAAGGGTACCAGGGTACAAAAAACTGGTACAGAAAAATGCCAGGTGAGTACTAGAGAAAGTATTGTTTGGTAGTTATGTTTTCTCTCTCTATGTAGTAATTAATGCAACAATAGACACGGAAAAAAGTATTGTTTAGGTACTGCTAGCAAAAGAAACAGGTATAATAATACTTTGCAGCTGATGTCGTCAACATTACCTATAGGCTTTATGAGACTTTAATCTGAGCTTTATTTTAACACAATCATAAAGAAACATAAAGAACTGACTTAGCTGGTATTACAACAGGAGAGATGATTTGTGCTGTTCAACAAGTTTAACACATAAAATTAGAATTTGATGCTGGTTGGCATTAGCCAGCAGTTATTCAGTTACCGGTATTCACTCTCCCCTTTTTGTAGAAAATTAGACACCTAAACAGGACCGTGACCGCTCGTATTGATCACAGGCTCGTATTGATCACAGGCTCGTATTGAAACATTTCAACACTTTTTGACGATGTTTGCTAACGTGTGCATTGTGTCCTCACCCCCAACATGAGAATCAAATGTTCAAGTTCAAAATAAAAAGAAGGACAACATTTGAGACTGTCCCATATCTTGAGATTTGTGTCTGTCCTCTGCACAGACAGGCTTGTTCTGAGCTGCACTGAGGTCTTTTTTTCAGACCCTTTGGGAAACATGGGGAAGCGCTCTGTCACAGGAGGTTAGGGCATCGGAGCGTGGAGGCTGCAGCCTCTTCACACCAAGGTCAAGCTCGACTGAGAAGACCAAATACTCCTTCTTATTTATGATACATTTTTTTTGCAATTGTGGGTAGCTACATCTTATTTTTCATAAGCATGGATATGGTCAAATATTTTGCTATTGGCATAGTGGTGCAGCAGTTAAGGCTCTTGTTTCACAATGCTGCTTAAATAAAAGTAAATGATAAAGGTGGATATTTATTATTTATTTATTAATTATTATTATATTTAGAAAAAAGTTTATTGAGATGCATGCTATAATGGGTTATTATCATTTTTTATTGCAATATTTGTCCTCTACCTGGTACAATTCACTCAAGTCACTTAACCACTAAACTTAAACTGTTATTAATTTATTTCATCTGTCCATATGCGGCATTATAGATAATTCATAGTTATACCCACCTATTGTACGAATAGTATAATACACTATAAGTCACTTCAAATGATATTTATGCTTGTCCATATGCTGTATTGTTCATAACCACACTGCTGGCACAGTGTTGTGTTGGATTTTATGCCTATTGTAAATCTTTATCATTTTGATTGCACGTTCTTATTTCCCTGCTGTTCTTGAACATTGCAACACAGTAATTTCCCCACTGTGGGACAAATAACAGATTACCTTATCTAAACATTTTCTGCATTGATATAATTCACTTCAGATGTGTTTTCATGACAGGCTTGTGAACTGATTGACACATAAAGAGCAGAGCAGCCCTAGTTCTCAGAGGAGCCAGGGCAAAGGGGCAGCCCATCCCATTGTTCACCTGATGTGGGGCGGAAAATAAGGCCAGCAACTCTGGGAATGCAACTAACAATCTCTCAACATGGACTTTTTGACACTACTCACACAATATCTTACATCAAAATACATTTCCCAAACAACATAATATTTTTTTCAAGATAACCAATAATAGGATTCATTTAGTAGAATTTAAAGTTGAGTGAAGAGAAGAATCATTCTGAATCATAAGGATCATGTTTAAGGCTAGTGATAATAAGACCCTGCACATAAGACCCCATAAAGGCTGGTTGGGTTTTCAGTTACTTTTGTGGATATACTGTCTATAATATCATAACAAATGTCTTTCGAACTGTTTTAAAAGGACCTTAAAATATGCATCCTGTTCAGTCTGTAACCAATACCACTCTGTTTCTTTTAAGATGTAACTGAATATTTTGGCCGCACTATTTTCCATTTTAGAAACAAAATAAGGATGAGAAGGGTGTTTTTGTCCCAACATTAAAGGTCTGCTTGGTTCCCACACCTGTATCACTGACATGGACTGAGTTATGTTGCATACTCATTTTGACCATCTTGTTTAACCTGTTAACATTATAGCCATTGCATAGGTTTAAAATTACCAGACATTCCCTTGGGTTAAAGAGACCCAGACTCTATTCTACACTGCTAATAATTATTTGAATAAGTATCAATCCTAAAAAAAAAAGTCACATTTGCAGAACAGGACAGAAATGAACCCTTCCTGAACAGCGTTAGAATGATCTTGATCTGTATCAGAACTATTATAAGATCATATGGACTAGTATGCACCTTTGGACCACTATAGAACCAGCCTGGATGACTAAAAAACACAGGGTAATACAAAAGAAAGTACTATTTAATGTTGATTAAATGTTGAAAATTGGATTATTAGGTCTTAGGTGTTTTTGAATTAGAATCAGTATTGAGTATCGAGTTTTTTTAAGCTACTTGCATCACAAAACAGGAAAATGTTAAATAAAGGTGCCCTACGGTTTTTGGGGAGGATCTGCCACCTGCTTGTGCCCTGAGAGATATTACTACAATGCCTGGAATGTTCCACAGTATGACATTATTAAACTCATCTATCTCCATAGGGATAATCAGGGGACGCCAACAGGCTAAGGTCTGTGGAGAGGCAACCCCGTTTCCAGTAAGAATGCATCTTTTTCAAGTTTTTTGGAAAATAAAATACCAAGTGCTCCCGAACTTTATACAATACTGTGTGGGAAGTTCCAGGAAATCTTTCATTTATTTTTTTATATTTTCCAAAGCCTCATAACCTCATAAACAACAAATAGTGGACTTATACAGCCCACAATAAAGAAAGAACATCCTATAAAAGTGTTTCTCACAGGTGAATGATTATATAGGAAAGGACAAGAGGGTTTAAGTAACAGCAGGACAAAGGAGCAGTTCATGGTAGTCTGTCGCGGTACAGGACAGCGAGCTCCGGTGGTCCCCGGGGTATTTCCTCCCTCTCCTCCTGATGCATTCTTGACATGAAACCAGCAGGCTGTGTGCACAAGTCAATCTTTCTCACTCTCTCTCTTTTTATCTCTCCAAACTCACCTCTACTCTTTCAGTGCAAACAAACGTCCATTCATCCTCCTTTCAGCTTTCCACCACATGACAAAGGAATGCTTCAGATGTTGCTAAACTAAAAATCGTACACAAATAACAGAAAATGTAGTATTACAAAGACGCCCCTCCCATACTCCACATTCCACACTTGTCCCTCTCTTGTCTCCTTCTTTTTGTGTTTTAGTATCATTATAAATAGGCTATAAGTGGAAAAGGGAGTGCTGATTTGGTAAGCTTAGTTATAGTAAACAGATAATTGTTTATAGGTATTAGATTAATCAAATGTCAGATAGTAACAACTTTTCCTAATCTTAATTTTAGATTTTGCATTAAATAATACATCTTTATATAGAATAATTTATAGAATAGTGCCAATTCAAAATAACTATAAGTCTGTGGTCCAAAAATCTACATTTTTTTCCAGCAGTGAAACCCTTGGGGGTAACAGGTGCACTATAAAACAACTAGGCTTTTTATGGAGTGGTATTATTAACTTTGATGACATTTGAATACATTTATTTTCAATGTATAAATGTATTAAAACTAAAATTAAAACTAAAATTCAAACAAAACTGGAGGATTGGAGATGAATGATAAGATTTTGCTATTCAAAAGGCTGGACCCTGGCACTTCGATAAGTAAACACCACATCGTAACAGCGTTTACTTTAGGGTAGTAAAGCTGCAACAGTAATTACAACATACAGTACAACATATTTTAATTATTAAAGCAAGAAATATAAACCAAAATCGCAGATGTAAGATACAAGATGCGCATGAGTGGTTTTCTAGCTGTCCGAGTTTATCTTTGGTGCAAAATCCAAATTGACTTACAAACATACCTCTTTTCAGGAGTTTCCCCGATGTTCTTCCTTGATGTTTTGTATCCTTTACACGGTGAATACTTTACAAAACTTGTCAAATAAGCGCCACACAGAAGGAAAAGTAGTTGAAGACAAAAAACAGTGCAACAAGTTCATTGAGCCGCGAATCCAAATGCAACCTGTTACCTTTGTGTGGGATGTGACGGTCCCGCCCACCACAGCCGAAGAGAGCGCGCTGATTGGTTAAAAGTGTTTCATGAGGCGGGACAAGGAGTGTGAAGCGCGTTGTTCATTGGATATAAAGCCAAGTCAATCATTCGTCAGCGCCGTTTTGTTTCTGATGAAGTTGATTATTTACTTATTTACTTAGTTTGTTTTTTACTTCTTTATCTGTATCCTATTCAATTCTAGTACTTAACCATAAAAAAATAAATTAATTTAAAAAAAATAAAAACATATTTTGAATTCTGGAAGCAACAAGTTATTTAACTCTATGCGATGATGTTTACGGAATATGTCACAAGATGGCGCAGCGATTCTCCTGAACAGCCATAGACTGTATAAAAAATATATACAGTCTATGTGAATAACTTGATTTTAAGGAGGTAAAATGCCCCCTGGTCCATCATGACATGAAACCTGACATGACTGGGGAAAAAAAAAACACCCAAAAAGATTCAAAAGGTGAGAGAAAATATGATAATATTTATTTAACACAAACACTATTTCTGAAAACTAGTTGTAAATTAAGTGATAATTCATAATAAGTAAAATGGGATAATGTTAATGCAACCAGAAACAAATCTCAATATAGGATGTAGGCTAGGGCAAGAGTCCTAGATTCTCATCTTTCGGATAGAGGGATTTCTTTTTCAAACTCACCGTTTTGTTTCTTGTTTTAAAATTTTCTTTACTAACTTGACTTATGTAAAACTATGATATATTTTGCCATGATTATCCCACTAAGGGAAGCCTTATAATGAAAATAACCACATAAAAACCTGCCGTATGAGCTTTAATAACCAGTAGTTAATCATAATTTGTATATGAATGAATGCATTAACTCCACAGAAATTAATAATTAAACAAGTAATTGCTTTGCCATTATAATTTAGAAGCGAAGAGGAGAAGAGTGTTGAAGAGGAGGAATATCTCCATCTTGGCCAAGCCTTCTCCCAGACAAGCCTTCCGCCCTGCAAAATAACTCCAGGTAAGAGTTTGGTATGTTCAATATGTTCATGAACATAATTAAAATTAGAAACCACATAACAGTATTGTCATTATAGCCTACCTATGAAAAATGGCAGAAAAGCCTCACTCTCTTGGGGAATGTACCGTCTTTGCCCAAGAAATGAAAAGGGTTGAAAGTGTGTGGAGTTTTCAATTCTTTTTCATCATACAGTACAGAATTGATTAGAGAAAAGTGAGGTTTATTGGCCATGTTGTGCCAGATGGTTTTCCAGCATAAATAATTTAATTAGTATTTATATTTATATTAATAACTAAGCATTCTATACTGAGGTGAACAGTAAAGCATTAAGTCTTCATTCACGTCTTCAGTTTGAAACATCTTTTAGAAAACTAACTCCAGATTGCATTTTTATATAGTTTATAGTGTTCTGGGAAGCTTCAGCTTTGTCTAAAATTTGAAGTTTGTAGGATTTTTTGTTTCAACTCCATCAGGGACGTCACACAGGAGTTGGAGTTGACAGAAGTGCTTGTTTTTTCCCTTTTTAAACATATGATAAGCTGCAGCTACTTTCTTTCAGCATAATTCATGCTTTACGTGAATCTCTCTCTCCTTCCTCCCTTAGCCCCTCCCCTCTACCCCTTAGCCCCTCCCACCCCTTGATGAGCCCCTCCCCTCTGTTGAAACATCTTCTGCTCACAGCTTTACTTTACATTTTCATTATTTCCTCAGGCACAGACTGGACGCACCGCCTCACTCAAAGGGAATGGGATCCTCACTGGGCTCAAAGAAAAACTTTAATTTTTTTCGACTTTTTGCTTTGAAGAAGTTTCTTTTCAAACTACAGGGATAGCTGTTTGCTTGCTGTCCTCCTATGGTGCATCATTTGATTTTCTTTGAAATTGTGGGAGTCTGGTGCAAATTGTTTTAGGTTTAACCATAATTTGCACATAAGCTAAAGAAGAACCACAAGACAGATTTGACAGTCATGGCAAAGTGGTTTAAAGATTTCCCCATTAACTTGAAGAATGGCAATGAACGTGCACGCTCTGCCTCTGAGTCCGGCCCGCAGACCAGATCCAAACCCTCTTTTTCTCGGGACAGTCTGAAGGGCAGTCCCAGAAAAGACGGGGGGGTCGGGGGTCTTCTAGCTGGAAGAAACAGGAAAAACTCAGCCATAGAGTTGGGCCGTAATAATGCAGGGTCTGGGGGAACTGTATGGGATAGTTTGACTTCTGGGAAAAGTCGGAAAAACTCCAAGATTGAAGCGGGGACATCACCAGAGGAGCAGCGCCAGGTGAGGAGCTCGAGTCTGGCCCAAGCTTATATCAGCAGAATGATCAAAGTGGACAAACAGCAAGACAAGACCCCCAAAGTCACAGGAAAGAGCGAGAAGCAAAGCCTGCCTGAAAACGATAAGGGGAGAACGGATATCAAAGCAACAGTGAGTAGCCTGATTTTATGCAACTTTTCTGGGAGAAGGCCCTGTTTGTCTCCATGGAGATTGTAATGCTCTGCCTGGTATGTACCACAGTAAGGCATTAAATGTATTCATGTATATATAGAGACAAACAGAGACAGATAACAATGACCATAGAATAAACTTTCTCACATTTCTAGAGATAATTCTAATTTTTCATACTTAAAGGGCCAATATTACACTATATTCTCTGATGATCGAGACAAACAGAGACAGATAACAATGACCGTGGAATAAACTTTTTCTAATTTTTCATACTTAAAGGGCCAATATTGCACTATTTTCTCTGCTGATCTCTGTTGTAATGTAATTTCCTCATCATAAACAGAACTGGAATTGTGTTTTTTATTTTCATTCACACACGTTTAACACAGATTTAGGCCGAGTTCTTCTCTCAAACTGAAAACACACAATACAGGACGTGCTGCACTGTGTTTTTAAAGTTAATACATCTTCTTAAAATCATATGTGAAGTTTCAACCCTGGAAGTGCCCACTTCTACTAAACTAAAGGTAAAAGGAAACTACCAACAACTTCATGACATCACAAGGTGGAGCAGAGCATTTTGAACTTTGGAGATATAGACAAGCAAATAATAAAGTGTGTGAATGAAATAAAACACAACTCAAGGTGCGTTTTTGAGGTTAAAATTCACAAGAGTCAGTTTTGCGTATAATATAGGACCTTTATAAACAGTTCATAATTGCAGACTCTGACTTGCAATCAGATTTAGCTTTTGTTTATTTTTCCGTGTGTTAGTTCACAAGATCGAGTTACCAGTTCTATCAAAGCAGTACAATACCGTTTGACTTCTTTGTGTCCCATCAAACGGGCTGCACAATGCACTGACCTCTTTGCACAAGAATTTCCGCTGGTTCTGACACTGTTAAAGACACCGCATCCTTTGAGTGTGATATCTGGCTCTCTTTTTATGTTTGATAGGTCTGCCTCCATAGAGATGTTATTCCTCTGCCTGAAATCTTCCACATTTTGACATTAAACTGATCTGTATCTTGCATTTATTTAATTCAGCGAACCATAATATCCTGAAAACACAGATCTAACCTATTGTGTGAAAACCTGATATCTGGCTCTCTTTTTATGTTTGATGTTTAAAGGTCTGTCTCCATAGGGATGTTATTCCCCTGCCTGAAATCTTCCACATTATGACATTAAAATGATGTATTTTGCATTTATCTAACCTACTGTGTAAATATCCTAAAATGGAGACAAAATGGTGAAAAAACCTCCATCAGAAAAGTTACATCGTGCAACTTTAAGAATGAATATTGAATTTGTATTGTAAGTGATGTTTATTATGTGTTTTTAGCTAATTATTCTGGAAGATTACGCCGATCCTTTTGATGCAGAGAAAACCAAAGAGCAAAGAGAAGCAGAGAGAGCAGGAGTCAATGATGGATACATGGAGCCATATGATGCACAGGTTATTATCACAGGTAAGTGCAAAGCAGGGCTGTGCAAATAATCACATTTATAGTAATTTTTAATTATCATTGATATGCTGGGGGTGTCTGCTTGTATCTCTATTAGTGGCATATTCAGGAGTGACACAATGCACACATAAACACTGTCAAAAAAGTACGATCGTCTGAAAATTCAACACGTTTTCCAGTGGCCCGTGAGCAATCCAAGTGTTCATGGTCCTGTTTAAGTCATTTTATGTGTGAGAGACTTGAAACAGCACAAATCAGCTCTTCCGTTGAGGTTCCAACTAAACCAGCTCTTTACATTCAGATTGTGTTAAACTGAAGCTCAGATTAAAGTTTAATAAAGCCTCAGACAGAGCAGAGCCTACAGTTAGCATCATACCCCTAAGAAATGTGCAAAGCATCAGCACAGAAATACATGTTTATTTGTTTTCAATAGGACAAAATCAAATCCAGTCAAACATTGTATTAGATTGAGAAAAAATGTGAATTTACTTTTTGTCATATTGTACAGTAAATTATGTGTATTTTTTGCTGACTATTATTATAAGTATCTACAGGGTTTCCACGCTTTTTCACTGCCAAAATTTCAAAAGTTTTCCATGACTTTTTCATGACCTAAAGTGAATTTTCCATAACTTTATGACACCCTACATGTGTAGAATTTAGCATACTTTAAACTAAATATGAAATGTTAACCCTTTCCACTCACTTTACTTTCTTTTAACTCTTTGTAGTTTGTAGTTGCATAAATGAGATACTAAAATTCCATGACTTTTCAAAAACTTTCATAAAATTTACAAAATTATGTGACTTTTCCAGGCCTGGAAAATGACATTTTCAGTTTCCATGACTTTTCTGAGAATTGCATGACCGTGGGAACCCTGTGTCTATTTTATTTTATTGTATGGGTCTGACTTGGTTTCCTTTGTTATTTTAGGGGGTTAAGGGCTTAAAAGTGTGTGAACCTCTGCCCTATTTGGACTATTCAGATTTATAAGCAACTTTCAGTACTTTTGACATGTAGCTTTCATGCAGTTGTCAGATTTTTGCGTTAAACTGATTGTGAACCCCACATGATCTGCCCTCTCGTCGCTGCTGGTTGCTATAGAAACAGTGTTGTGCAGGGACAATGGGTGCAGCTTCCTTTTCCAGCTTCCTGTCTCCTGCCTGCACTTCCTTTGCCCCATTCTCTACATAGGAAGCTGGCCCCTGACCGCCCCTCTCATGTACACATAGAGACACGTACAAACACCTTATAAAATAATGCACCACAGCCCCTCGCCACTTCTAACCCAATCATTTCCCAGCAGTCAGGAAGTGGGACCCGGTCTGTCAGCCAATCAGCAGCAGCGTTGACCTTTTCTTCCTGTAGCCCCATTGTTTGGTCACACAATAGTGCAGACACAGAGGCTACCTGTCAGACAGTGAAAAACAGACTGTGGAGAAATTCCCTGAAATGTAGAGACTTATTCATAACAAATACAATATCAGAAGAATAGAAAAGTTTTAATCAAGGTTAAAGGCGAACTAAAGTATTAACATGATTTAAACCTGGTATATCTCAGAAAACTTTTTGATATCAATTGAGATTGAATTTATTCTGCATATTATTTATTGTTCAATTATCCTGCAACAATCCTGCAACGGTGATGACGTTAAAGGAAATAGCAATAATATGCACTGCACTGATTTAAAAACTGGTGTACAGTGTAATGGATCCATAGATGCCATTAGTTGACTTGCATATGTATATACAATGTAGAAAGTAGAAAACAAACAAACAAACAAATAAACAAAAAAAACATTGAATGAGATGGTGGCTTCAAACTTTTGACTGGTAATATATATATACAGTGACAGATGGGCCTAAGCAAAATAATTTTATAAAAAGGTCCGACTTTCCTCTTTCCACTGCTTTGCTTTTGCCTGTGACATATGTACATACGTTTATGAGAAAAGTCATCTTCACCCCCTCTTTCCTGTTGCAGAAGTTCGTAGACGCGGGTCCAAGGATCTGCTCAAAGTGTGTGTTTTGGTGGATCGGGGTCAGACGGAGGGGAAGTCTGAGGAGGGATCTCCCACAGCCCTGAACATCTACGACACCCCGTACGAGGGTCCGAGTGAGGGAGGTCCTGACACAGACAGTGAGGGCGTGTGGATCCCTGTGTCGCGCCCAGAGTCTGATGTGCGTCCTGCTGGAGAGTACGAGCTGCCCTGGGAGTGGAGGAAGGAGGACATTGTCCGAGCTCTGTCAGGTACATTCAGACACAATACATATTTAAAAAGTGACATAATGTACCTTGCATTGTGTCACTTTTCTGGTGGAGAGTACAACACCTAATTCTAAGTGATTCTTGACAGTCTTCATGGTCACGTTTTTACTTTTGTGATGTTGTTCCATGGCATTAAAATAATCAATCTTGCATTTACTGAGATGTAGGAACCTTTATAGCAAACAAACAGGGCCAGGTCACCTCTTCATAGATCTAATGTAACTTGGCCTGCTTGGCTCCATGGACAGAGATAAATGTGAAACATTACATATAAATATATCATATATTGTGATGAGTGAGCTACTGTGTCCAAATAATTTCCTTTATGGATCAATAACATTTGTCTAATACAAAGCAGTAACGTCTCCATGGAGAGAGACTTTGATCCAGAAAACTTTCATTAATACACCTCTAATATGGACAAAGCAATTCAAATGAAGCCTTTTCACAAGTAGTTTAAAATTGCACATTGGAAAATAAAGCCATGGGGTGTGGTATTATTGATGTAAAAGAGTTAAATTACCATAAAATAAGTTATATTAGTAGAAGTTTATATTGTTATTGTTTTTATATATTTTCGATTTGGAGATTGCACAGAACCTCTTACATTGTTTATAGTGATTGATAATTTTTTAAATAGGGTTTTTAAGTAAGTAAAAAAATATAAATGTTTCAACCAATTCAAGGATTTATGCTGTGTGTATGCTTGTGTTTAAAAATAATGGATGTATGCTTGTGTTTAAAAGAACATGACATAATTAAAGAGCATGACATAATTTTTCCACATTTGTTACAATGAATATTTTTGTTGAAATGAGAAACAAATACCTCAATAATGTAATAATAATATTAATATAATACTATCATCATTTTCATTAGCTCAATTTGAGGCAGTGGACTGTTCAGCCAGCAAAGAAAACAGCGCCACCACCAGACCAAGGCAGAAGAACTGGAGCAAGACCCTCGTGTCTTCCACTCCATCTTTCCCCTCCTCCCCCATTCTCAAACTCTCCCCCCTCACCGCCCCCTCCTCCTCGTCGTCTTTCTCTACTCTGAAACCTCTGCCCCTCTCTCCATCCTCCAGCCCAAACAAACTGTCTCCCCCTTCACCCTCTTCGCCTGGGAGCTCACTAGAGGGAGACGCAGCCCGAGTGGACCCCTGCCTGCCCCTGGAGAAGCAGAGGTAAGAGGAGAAAGAGCTTTGGTTGGGTTTTCAAATTAGCTTCTCATGTGAGACATTGCAGTCTTTTCTGTTATTCTCTATACTCTTAGAATAAAACATTTTTATAGTTAATAACTTATGATATGGAACTTTTCTGGCGGAGGATCTGTTATTGAGGATGGAAATGTTATTCCTTTGCCTGGAATGTTGCACACTATGGCATTAAATGTATCTGTCTATATAGAGACAAGGAGGTAAAAGCACCAGGCCAGTTACAGGTCACATCTCTGAAGAGACAAACTTGATAACAGTTAGAATGCACTTTCAAGGTGTGTTGTTTAGTCATAAAAATTTAAGAAATGCAGGATAGACAGGTTTAATACCATAGTGTGAAACATCCAGGGAAAATCAGAATATCTCCATGGAGAAAAGCAGTTGATGAACCCTTTATCAGAAAAGTTGCATAATGCACCTTTAATGAGTACAGTACATCATGTATAAATATTCCATTCAAACAACTGTCCTGTAAAAAAAAACTTTTGAAGACTTGACTTCTTATGAGTTGATGGTCTTTATCTTGTGCAGTCATTAAGTTATGTGTATGTATAAAGTCTGCTTAAACACATAGAAAACATGCTCACAGCTGCATTCATAATGTGATATTGTAGAACCCGTCATGCATGAAGCCTTGTTTATAAAAGGTGTTAGCCTGCAGCCGTTAGCACCTTTTGTCCTGTTCAGTGGTATACTGTATATCTCAGGTCTCTAACCTGTAACAGTGCAGATCATTTATAGTTTTTTGCACTGTGTAAATCAGAGTTGGCCTGTTGTGTTCTTCACCATGTTTTCCACATCCTCACACCATGGCTGCGTATCATTGACCTGACATTTGACTTATCTCCATATGTCAGTGTGCTATATGTCAGTGATCGTCTGTCTCTCTCCCCTCGCTCCTCGCTCACCCCTGGAGCTGGTACCATGGCAGTGTAACCCGACAGCAGGCGGAGACTCAGCTGCAGCGCTGCAGGGAGGCCAGCTTCCTGGTGAGAGACAGCGAATCAGGGACCAGCAAATACTCCATCGCTCTGAAGTGAGTGCACAATATAGACTGCTGCGTGTGCTTTCTACTCAGGATGCAACCACTTCATAATGCAACATGTACACTTTTATTTATAGACTGTCTTTTTCTGCTGCATCACTCACTTATCACTATTCAACCCATCTAATAACTCTGTTTAAAAATAGACTTCAGTTACAGGGATGTCGGCATTTGGCAAAGCTAAAATGTTCAAACCATTAGCAGAAGTGAGTAGAGGAGTCAAAGGTTTTACACAGGGAAGATTATTGCTCATTTGACAAGTAACTGTAATAGTAACTGTCTGAACATAATAACTGATTCATAATTTGATTTATTTTTTTATTTTTTTATTTTATATCCTTGAAACTTCAACATAAAACAAAAAAACACATGTGTACTCACAGTGGGAAGAGTAATCAAAGCCTATACGAATAAGAGTATTGAAACTACTCAGAGAAATGTATAAAAACGCTGCTTAATTAAATGAGAAAATGTTACTGCCGCCCACCTCTGATCATTAGGCTTATATTTACAGAAATTATGTCATCCTTAAGCGGGAGACATCTTGTGTTTTTGTGTGGGTGTCTGCTTGATTGCACATTTGTTGTTTTGCTCTCATTCACTGAAGTGAACACACTGCAGGCACCACTTTTCTTGGAACAACACTGTAAGTCTGTTTGTGTTTATTTCTTGTTTAGGACCAGCCACAGTTGTGTACACATCATTGTGGCACAGACTAAAACCTGCAAAGGCTTGGTCTACACGCTGGATCAGAGTAGCTGTGTGTTCTCCTCCATCCCTGAGCTGGTACATCACTACTGCATACACAGACTGCCTTTTAACGGAGCCGAGCACATGACCCTGCAGCATCCGGTTCCCAAGCAACAATAAACTCGGACAGAACCAAACTGACGGGAAGAGACGAGCACGATCCCGAGATACAAGAGCACAAATTTGCACACTTGTAAAAACTTTGTACATAGGAGACACACTGGGTCAGAGAGACAAATGGCTTTAAATGGGTGATGTGAAGAGAAGCTGTCAAAGCAACTACTTCATTTACTGTAGTTTATCCCAACAATGTCCCTTTGCTCCCATCATAAATGAAATAAATCAAGCCAAAATTACACATATTTTAAAACATTCTATAACTATCATCATAAGTAGATATTTTTACTGATTAAAAGTGCCAATTTTGTTGAATAATAAAAACTAAACATGAAAAAAATTAGACCCGAATTCCCCTTTTCAGTCCCAAAGCTCCAAGCCAGACCATAAATAAACTCAATGGACCATATCTGTCCATGTCCTATGAAACATTGCCTTACAATTTTATCATGATTAAAGAGTCTGGATTAAGGCTATTTTATAATCTACACAGCAAAAACTGGAGGTCAACACTTCAGGGTAAAATATTTCAGAGTTCCTTTTAATAAATGTTATTATTTACCAGAGTTGATATGACTAAAGCTAATTCAACTTTCCTTAGTGTTCGTTCAACTTCATTAGTTAAATTGGCACCTCCCTCCACCACTTCAAGACCAATTTGAACCAGTTTTGTACATAATTGAATCTGAAATTAACTAAAATAAAGTGTAAAAATTAAATATCTCTGTGTGTTGTTTTGCTAAATCAAGATAACCCTAAAAAGTGTTTCCATTTACTTTCCAAATATAATTCTTGATTTTGAGGTTAAACTGGTACTTTAGTCCAGTGTTACTTAATTAACATTTCCAAAAAATAACTCTTGAACAGATTGGACTCATATAAACCCTGAGACATGTTAAAATTAATTCTGTGAGAGTCACTTTTAACGCTCCACTTTTTTCTGTTTATGATGGTTATTTATCGTCTCATAAAAAACATATCTAGAGTTTTGTTTCGGATACAGGAAGTTTTGTGTTTTTAATCTCCATACACCTTCACCTGGATGATTTCAGAACCTTCAGTACTAATCAATGCTAAACAAAAGTAAAAAAAAAGTAGTTGTTATCGCTTCATGACATTACACGGTGGAACAGAGCATTTTGAGGTCATGAAAGACTCAAAAATGTGTGAATAAAACAAATAATAATATGACACCTTTTAAAAAAATCTCTGCATATCTTCATCAACTAAACCTGAAAGCCCGACTAAGACCAGCAGCTCCTAAAGTAGATTTTTCTATCAGGTTCGAGCTCTGACATTATTCGAAAGCTTTATGACCTCCCGAAAAGACGCCTTTACACAGAGCTGCTGATATCAACAATTACCAACATGGCACTTAGAGCGAGAGCCCAGTCTGTGTGATCAATACACATGATTGGAGTATATTCTTTCATCAATCCCGCCTGCCAATCACAATATCGATCTGTACAGAATTTCATACTCATTTACCAACCACAGTGTCAGTCAAGAGAAAGAGGGTATTGATCCTATAACTAGTACTGTACTGCGGTGGGAGGGGCAGCCAACATTATCCTGCTCCATCAGCAAAAAGCCCGTCCATAAAGTCCTGCACAAAATGTCAATATTATAAATGTTATGAAGCTTTCTCAATTACAATTTGTGCAAAACAAAGATTATTATAGTTCCGAAAGAGAAGAATTTTACAACTCATCCCCAATATTGTTGTTATGCAATTAGAACATTGAGTATAATGTCTGTTAATGGGTTTCGACATCCTGTTACATGCAATATTTTTGACTTTTTCCCATTAAAATATGTTTGATTTAAAAATGTTAATCGCCATAGCCTGTCCTAATTTTTCATCCTTCTGAAACCCAGAGATAATACATAAAATGACGCAAAAAAATGCTGTGTAATCTTCTATTCGAGGATTTCAATTTCCTGTTTATGTGAATGTGAATCCTTCTCCCCCCCCCTTTAAAAAATAGAAAAATAGCGTGTTTTGGATTGTTAATTGCTATGGCGACTGCTCGTTTTTCATCACCATACTGTTTTTGTGCTGAAATGTATGTAAAAATGTTTTGATATATTGTATTGTATTACTTTCCCTTAAATAAAGTGTCATTAATTGTAACGAGAAGATGACAGTCTGTTATTATTAGAATTGCCAGCAGCAAAAAGGCAACTGCACTGAAACAGATACGAGGCGCTAACCAGAGTGGATCTGTGTGTTTTTCTCTTGTAGCTGTGAAACCATTGACCTGAGTGTGAAATCAATTACAGCGAACACGCACTCGCACGCAACCCCATGCATACACACAAGCCGCTCATCTGCACTTAGAAAACACTGTCATACCAAAATACACAGCGCCATCGTACGCATACACAATGAATGAAGACGCAAATGGCTGCAGACTTGTGTAGCATTAGCGTAACACAATATAGGCTTTATCCTCTGTTCGGTGTGTGTGTTGTGTTGCCCTGTTGTGTTTGGCTCCGAAACATCTTTGGGTTTGGTGTATCTGCGAGGGGGCGTGCGTGCAAACCGAACGGGGCCCTGTGCATCCATGTGTGCGTCGTATGTGTGGTTGTGTGTGTGTATGAGTGTGTGTGACAGAGATAGAGCACAGACCGGATTTTTCTGTACAGGGATTACCAGGTTGCCATGGTGATTAGTCAGAAGAGAGGTAGGGCCATGTCTCGAACGAAACGAGAGGGAAGAGTGGGACCGACTGCAATATGGGAAAAAAAAAGCTATGAATAATTGTGGATTGGACGTAGTAAAGCATATTGACGTATCATATTGTGAATGGAGAGCGACAACCTGTGACGCGCTGTGAATGTCGTATCATTATATCATCCTTGCACTGTCTTACTATGGCCTCTTGCATATAACAGATTTTCTTATTTTTCTAAAGCTTCAAAATCTATTCAAGTGCTCAAAAGAAACGTCAAACATGATATACTCAAATGGTATGAAGTATGAACTAACCTTTTGTGTTAATTAACTCACCTTTGCCTCATTTCCCCATGACTGTTTTGTCTGTTCTGTCCTTGTTTAAGTTACTTTAGTGTGATGTGTCTTTGTGTTACCATGAAAAGCTCTATATAAACTGATGTATTATTAAGTATTTAATATTGTGTATGCTTAAATATGGTAAATTGCTTATAAATGTAACTGGAACTGTTGAAGTGTTAGAAATGTTAGTATGAAAAGGGGCAGATGTTACAAGTCTATACTTCTTTCTGCTCCTTTTCCTTTACATTGTTATTATATTAATTATTTTAGGTCCATCTTTTATAAATGAAACAAATAAATAAATTAAATTAAAATTGTCATTTTACTTTGACCTGTACCTATACATTTATATAATTACGTCTTATTTGACCCCAGTCTCTTGCTACTTTTTGCTGCTTATTTAGAATCTATTATTACTATTTATGTTTTTTTCTCTTGTCATTATATTATATTGTAATAAGTGAGTTACTGTGTCCAAATAATTTCCCTTGTGGATCAATAGTTTGTCTAAGTCTATGTAAATTTTGTCTTCCATCAGTATGTGTTGTTCTGCAGTGTGACATTAAACTTTTCGCATTGATGTGAATCGGCTCTCCTCTCCACATACATGACTTGTAACTAACTCTGGATGGAGATAGATATGTTTAAAGGGCTCATATTACACTATTTTCTGACTGTGTTATGAGGGAGTTTCCTTATCAAAAACATACCTGGAGTTTTGTTTCATTCACATGTTTAACACACAAACCTGCATATTTAGGCTGAGTTTTTCTCTCAAACAGAAAACACTCTGTTCCACCTTGTGATGTCACGTGGTAATACAGGAAGTGCCCCGCTGCATTTCTAAACTCCATACGTTACTGGAATTATTTGGAAGATTTCAGCCTTGGAATTACAAAAAAATAAACAAAACGTAAAAAAAAAGTAGCTCTTATCTGTATCTACTACCACCTCATGACATCACAAGTTGGAACAGAGCACTGAATATGTGGATTTACTACTAAAAATCAAACTTGTGAATGAAACAAAACACAATGCCAGGTATCTTTTTGAGGAGGTAACAACATTATATATTCAAAGCTCAGGACAGTAAATTTTGCGTTATATGGGACATTTAATGCAATTTTACGCAACATTCATGCTAAAGCAATAATATCTCCTTTTAAAGTCATTGTCTGATACTATTCCTACGTTTCTATATTGATTGGTTCCCATTTTGAGCCTCTCCCACTAGGTCAGGGTACAATAGACAATAGCAGTGGTACATGTGTTCAAGACAATCCAAGTAATTAGTGCGCAGAGGTCCCAGTCTTTTGTGTTGTGCAGTCATTTTAAATCTTAACCATCCTGCCACACCACGAGCCATAAATGCTGCCAAACAATGACCACCATCACCATAAATCTGCTCTCTGGTTTCCCTTTAGGCCCCCCGTCTGACAGCTCTAACCTCAGAGTCTGTTTTGGAATATATTTATACACCCTCCTCCTCTGAACGTGCCCAAATTGTCTCATTCTGACCCCTCCGGTTTTATTTATAAAGTATCTAAAATAAACTGCTGCCCTGATTTTCAACTTTCAAATCCTTTAAATCCATGTCATTTTCAGAAATAAACGCAACATTTTCAGCTCCCTTGTATCCTCCTCTGGTCTGACTCCTCTTGATTACCCAGTGTCAAGTGGTTTTAAGGGTTTTAGCTCAAGCACCACATACGAAATACTTTGCTTTACAAGTATCATTAGAGCCAAACCTAGGCATGACGACACTCTTGCTTGGTTCAAAGGAGAAATGTGATGTAAATAGGGCGATTGTCTGGTCTCCAACGATTCCTTCACTTTCTAAGTAATGGGGCTGCAAGTTTATATCACAATCAAATCGAAATTGCAGTTTGAATAGAGGCAATTAGCACATAGAAAAGACTGACATTTTTGAAACACCATAAATTTCTCCACAAACAACAAATTATCCTGTCTTATTCTTCATTAAAAAAGCTTTTCTAGCTTCATGAAGACCAAACCAGACAAACTTAAAGCTCAAAATATGGAGCCTTGTTCACAAACAGGTTTTATTCATATTTTTGACCTATAAAACCACCTGTTTATAGTCATATTGTGGAAAATTATGCAGTGACATATCCGTAGAAAAAAGTAGGTGATGAATCCCCAGCCGATGCATCTTTAAGGTTAAGGTACACTTTATTGTCCCCTTAAGAAAATTTTCCATTTGCATTTGATCCATCCTCATAATCTTATTATTTACGCAGAAAAGGCAAGCCTAATCACACTAACAATCAAATACTGTTCAGTCCTCAGTGCTGTTGTATTTCTTTCATGATATTGTTGTTGTTTTCTCCTCAGAGCTGGGGTCTCTTTAGCACAACAAATCATCCGCCTGCAGAATATGATGTAATATGTTGAACGGGCTTAGGCTGCACAATGGAAGTACTTACTATTGATTATTGCTCTCTTCATTCAAGCATGGCACAATGGAGGCAAAAAGTATGCTCACTCCAGACTCATTGTCATTGTCAGTGTTATACTAATCATACAACAATATATTATGATTCATACGGGCATTTAAAGGACAAGAATATTCATCCCAAGTGAGATTCCACACGTCTACTATGCACGCAGATGAGCATAACCATCTCCCAATAAATGAGTGCAATAAAAGCACTTCTGCATCTCAACAAATCCTGTCCACAAGTACACACTGGACACTCTATGAATACATGTATGCCTCTGCATCATATTTACTAATTAAAGTAATGGTCAAATGGAGCAATAGCCGCTGCCCGGAGATGAAGTGACAAGCGAGAGGCAGAGGGACTGGGTGAGGAGGAGAGAGAGAGAGGAGGGAGGGAGCAGGGAGGGGTGCGAGCCAAGGGAAGACAAGCACTTGTGGGGGTCCCAGCTTTTCAATAATTTAGAGAGCGACTCGGAGCACTCAGAGCAGAGGAGGAGCACTGTCAGGTCAGCTCATTCACTGCAGAGGAGAGGGAGATGTGGAGAGAGGAAAAGACTGGAGGCAGCAACAGCCAACGGGATAAAGATAGCACAGGAGGAGGACGAGCACACAGCCCCACCGCATTTGTGTGTTCATAAACGCACAAAAAAGCCTGTGTATTCCGCCACTGTGTTGTGCGCGTGTGTGATGGAAATAGACAAATTGAAGGAGAAACAGGTCGTTTGGTGCTTTCTCTTAGTCACCACGGCAACCGCCTCCACCCTCCTCTCCTCCCTCCCGTTTCTCTCTCCACCCCTGTTTACTTTTTTACACTGTCTCACCCATCCCATGCCCACTGCCTCTCGCCCACGCTCCTTTCTCGTTTTACCAGCGCTCATGCCCCGTACCCCTATCTGTGCCGCAATACCCCCGCTCCACCTCCCCCCCACCCCTCGGCGTCTCA
Organism: Scartelaos histophorus; assembly: GCA_000787155.1. Lineage (NCBI taxonomy): Eukaryota > Metazoa > Chordata > Actinopteri > Gobiiformes > Gobiidae > Scartelaos > Scartelaos histophorus. Next base: position 1,607 of record JACN01119678.1, on the reverse strand, counting down.
GCATGTGGTCAGCCCTGGGTGTGTGCTGCTTTATACTTGAATGCGTTATGTTTTCTACATGTTTTAACTTTGTGGGTGGGGTGTTGCCATTGCTTTATACTGCAATAAGAAAATAAAGCTGGTTTAGGCTAAACACGAAAAACAACAGTTCAAAGGGTAAAACGTTATCATCTGCTTGATATAGTTTTTAAAGGTGCACTATGTAACTTTTCTGGTGGTTCTCTGGCACCATGGAGATGTTACTGTTTTGCCTTTATGTCTTTCAATATAAGCAGGCTCTCCTCTCCACAGATCTGACCTTTAAATAACTAGTTTGTTGAGACAGATAAGTCAAAAGTCGTCCAACATTTCAAGACAAACAAATGGAAATTGTTGAGACAGATAAGTCAAAAGTCGTCAAACATTTCAAGTGGAAGTCCATGTAGCAGAAAAGTTACACAGTGCACCTTTATATATCCCAGCTCCTCTGTAATGCTGCTGTATTATTGTTAAAAGTTAATATCACTTTATTAGGTATTAGATTAGTCAAATAAACTGAATGAAAGACGCAGATGCCACTGACTTTCACAAGGTCAGCGAGACAAACACGCTGAAAATTCTGTCTGACTTGTGCGTGAGAGAATCATGTCCTGATGTCGGAGATGCACAGGGCCTCAAAATTACTCCTCCCTCCCTCTACCTCCCTCTTTCTATTTTCCTCCCCTATTTCTCCTCTTTCTGTATCTCTCCCTCCCTCCCTCTCTCGCTCTCTTGCTTTCCACACTATCTTTCTCCCTCTCCATCTACGCCCCTTTCTCTCCCTTTCTTTGACTCTGTATCTCCATCTCCTCCCTCTTTTTCTACCCCATCTCTCCCTCTCGCTCTCCCTGCCTCTGTATGTCTCTTCATCTCTTTACCTCTCTCTCCTTTTCTCTCTCCTCTCTCTTTCTCTCAACCTCTTTCCACCCCCTCTCTCTATCTCCCTCTGCCTCCTCCCTCAATCTCTGCCTCCCTCTCTCCCACTCTTTATCTCTACCCCTCTCTTTGCCCCTCTCTCTCCCTGTCTCTCTCGCTCTCTCCCTCGCTCTGCCCCTATATATCTCTTCCTCCCTCTACCTTCTCTTTGCCTCTCTCTCCTTTTCTCTTCCCTTTCCTCCCCTCCCTTTATCTCTGCCCTTCTTTCCTCCCTCTCTTTCTCTACTCTTCTATTCTATTCCTGTTTCTCTACACTTCTCTCCATCTAATCCCTCTCTTTGCCTCTCTCTCCTTTTCTCTTCCCTTTCCTCCCCTCCCTTTATCTCTGCCCTTCTTTCCTCCCTCTCTTTCTCTACTCTTCTATTCTATTCCTGTTTCTCTACACTTCTCTCCATCTACCTCCCTCCCTGCCTCTGTATATCTCTCCCCCTCTCTTTACCTCTCTCTTTGTTTCTCCCTCTCCCTCTCTCATACTCTATCTCTCCCCCTCCCTCTGTCTCCTCTTTGCCTTTCTCTCCTCCCTCTTTCTCTCTGTATCTCTCTCTCCCTCCCTTTCCCTCCCTCTTTCCACCCCCTCTCCCTTCCTCTCATCTCTCTTTGCCTCTCTCTCCTCCCTCTTTCTCCCTGCCTCTCTCTGTTTCTCTCTCTCCCTC
>KN488900.1:1833-27660 GCA_000787155.1 Scartelaos histophorus | reverse complement strand
ACACAACAACCTGACAAACCTGATGTGCCTGATGTATTTTCTCATTGTGCTGAAGGGGGAGTGCCTTAGCCTCTTCCAAAATATGTTAATACTTAATATATGTTGATCTAAAAATATTATGTGGTTATGTGTTAGCAGTTAATACCCCATAGAAGTAAAATACCGCCTTTAAGCATGTTCTTTTGTGGTGAGTGAAAAAAAAGAACCCAAACTTCCACATTTCTTCTGTTTTCTGTTTCATGATATAATGCATTCCACCCACTCCCTCACAGCAGGAGAGCATCTGTGGCCTTCCTCACTGTACTCCACTCAACGCATAGGCTCGTACACCATATATTTTTTTCATTTGCACAATTAAATATTCTCTGTCATCTGAGAGAACGTAGCCATAAGCGCCTGCAGTGAGAGTGAGTGCTCCGGTCCACCCCCTCTTTAGAACAAACTCCACGTATTTAAATATAGGGACATCAAATAGTCAACCCCCAACAGTGAAGAGGGAGAAACCGTATATTATGAAAAGTATTTAACGTGGGTCATAAAATATTCTCCCATCGTTAACTTGTTCGGAGTTTTATTTTGATTGATCCATGCATTTTTGAGTAATCCTGTATTGTTCTGCATTTGAGGCTTAAGTGGTTAGAAGTGCTGGTTTCACCCCATCCCCACCTACTTTTGTGTACTTGTGAATATTGTAAGATTCTCATAGATAGCACTGATCTAAGAAAATACAATTGGCTCACGTAGCTCACTCCAGATTGACATATGTATCACTCTGAACTGGGATCTACACATTCTCCATCTGGAACGGCTCTGACTGAAAGTGTTTAGTAAAAGGAGGCACCTGCAGCTGAAGCCTTGAGCTGACTGAGCGACCCGTCCCGAAGTGCCCACCCACCTGTCTCTTTTTAGCCAGTCACTGCAAATCTGTCAAAATGATATATCCAATTTGTGTCAAGTAAAACCTGTAGACTGAACCAATTTAGCTGTTTTTGCAATAAAATGTGTGCATTAAGGGCGTTATAAGCCACCATCACCATCAGTCAGCACGGCCGTGGTTGTCAGGCTCTGTGTTTGCCATAGGCCTGGTGCTTGAGGTCATCATGCCTGAGACCCCTCCCCCCTGCCCTGGAAGCCCTGTGATTGGGCTGACCACTGTTCAGGTGCAATTTAAACTGTACCGAGGGAGCACCTCAAGATGGATTCTCGTGAGTTTGTGAACTCTGTCAGTGAAAACTGGTTGATCAAACACCTCAAGATGGATTCTTGTGAGTTTGTAAAACTGGTTAATCAAAGCTATGATGTCTTGAATACTGGAGAATGAAGATTACTTGCATGAAACATTATTCTCTAAATACAACTTTGAGAGGATAAATGAGGATGGAAACAACTATAACATGGTTAAGATGATTTTGCATGATAAGTTGGTTTAAAAGACAAAAATTGCATCTTGAGGAATCACATAAAAAACTAGCAGGTGCTGTGTCACCCACTTGCCTCTGTGGAGATGTATGATTTTAGTTCATTCTGTGGAACATTCCATAGCAAAACAATACCATCCCTGTGTAGAATAAAACATTTCAGGCCCTCCAGAAACTTACATAGGGCACACATTGGAGTTTGATCTGAGTGCATTGCATTTTCATGTCATGTCCTTGAGCAAAAACCTTTATACCTTGCCTATATGAATGAGAAATACTACAGATAAACAACCCATGGAGAAATGTGAACAATCAGGTCATTTGTATTGTATTTTATACTGCAGGATGCAGATTTAGACAGTACACATGGTCCTTTAGCTCCAGTTGCATTAAAGACTCGGGGATGTCCCTCATATTACATAATTCATAGTGAGGCTGGTGAATGATTTATGCCTCTGCCCCAGTGAATGTGAAGCCAGAGGAACAAGAGAACTGCAGTCCATCTGTACAACTGTGAAAATCTACAGGTAGAAATATGTGGAACACTTGTGGTGCATTTGGACACCATATTACATTTTAAAGAGGACTTGTTATGCATTGTGTTAGAATATAACATATGTAGATCATGATTTTACATTTTGTTTGTTGTTAACTGCAAATTTGATCTATAACAGCTCAATAATAAAAACAGGTTCACTGAGCCCACCTCTTCATAGAGACATCTGAGCTGTGTTTTTACATGCTCGACTGAGGTCTGACATGTATTAATCATCATGAGTGGGTAAAGAGCAGTGGGCAGGGATAGGGGATAAGTAAAAACAGACTTTTTCTGAACATTCAAGCCTAAAATGCAGGATAATGCAAAATTAGTCAAACATGCATGAATCAGTTGAGTGTCCTGTGTCCTGAAGCATCACATCATTACAGTATTTCTTCTAGAAGGTCTTCTGCCATATTTGGTGCCATAAAAGTCTGTAACATCTCAAAAATGTCCATAGTTAGCTCGTCAGCTCTTGCAGGGTCTCGATGGATATGGGAAAAACGAATTGAATTTCATGCAATCCAACAGTCCCTTTCTTGTATCCTGTGAAATGCTAATTGCTAATGATAATTAACTGAGAACAAGAAGGTTCAAAACAAAAAGCAAAACATAACAATAAACATTTTTGATGAATGATGAAGACGCTATTACAACATGACTCAAAACGTCTATTTTACATAATGTTTCCTTTACATAGAATAATTAGTTGAAATCAGTATATTATAGTGGGTGTAACAATAACCAAAATCATATCGAAAAAAGTTTGGTGCAGTAATAGCAAAAAAAATTAAAATATAGAGGGAACTACGTAGACCATGATCCTTTGCTATTTCAGTGCAAACTATGTGAAGAAATAACTGTGATTAAAGGCTTTTAAATCCTATTTTTGTATTATAACAGTACCAAAGACTTATCATGGCATTTTAAAAGTAAAAAGTAGCTGGTTCACAATTTTGTAAACCTCCTCAAAGTATCGGAATAAATATCGTACCATGAGATGCATATGGAGAAAATATCGTACCGAGAGATTTGGATATTGTTACATCCCTAAAGTTTAGTTGTTACTTGAATTTTGCACTTTTCAAGCTGTTCAAAATGTCATTGATCTGAATATGACGATAAATGTAATAAACCAAATGACTGGGCAAAGCATTTTATAATGTTAGTCTTGTTATTATGTATAATATCTTAATATCGTGAGCCTCCCCACCGTATCGTGAACTTTCCCACAATATTGCAATAAATATCGTATTGTTCTAAGAGTAACTTCAAGAGGAAATGTCAGGACGTAACATCAGATTTATAATTTATAACCAAAGGAGAGGCACAAAATGACTCACAGCAGGCAGAGTAACCAAAGCCTTTACTCAGGCAAGAATACGATTACTTCAATAAAAAAGAATTTACTCAAGAAGAAGAAGAATGCATGTGCTATTAGCTTTCTACAAACCAGAAAACCCACAACATGTCTTTAAATAAGACTTCACCTTGTACCAGGATAGAGACATTTTCCTGCAGTGTGGAGAATGCGGAGGATATCTGTCTCGACAAACTATCATTTCTAAACTTTTCTGTAAACGTCTCTTTTTCCCGCTGGGTGCACTGCTGTGTAAATGTTTTATCGCACCTTTTGGGCTCGTTCATCATCAGGCTGCTTTGAGAGGCTGCCAGAGCTGAGAGCGAGCTGGGAGAGGGGGCTGGGAGAGGGTTTGAGGAGGGTTTGAGGAGGGCTGGGAGAGGACTGGGAACATTGGATCCTACAGCCGACGGCAGAAACATCCAGCCACTGCATCCACACACTTTAGCAATGAATCATTTATGAAGCTCTAAGGGATAAATACTCATCTCACTGTTTTAAAAAACATTATAAATCGAAAAGTACTGAATAGGATTTTTGGGTAAAGAAAAGGACAAGGCTGGGGATTGCAGAGAAAACAACAATACACTACATATCTCAGTATATGGAAGTAAATGTGCTTGTGTCTGCTGTATAGTTATAATCTATGGACCATTATGTCATAATCTATACAGTATAAATCGCTGTTTGGATATATATGTGAAATTGCCAACCATATGATTAAATTGAAGTGCGTCGATGCCGGCAGTAGAAAATATCAATTCTTATGCTAAAATATGACAATAAAAAAGTGTTTAAATTCATCTGTACATATATTTACCTTTTAGATCACAATAATAATCTATATGCCAAGGCTAGACTCGTAGAGGATAATACATTGTTACTGGTATTGGACTAGAGTCTCTAAAGAAACTGATATCTGATATCTCAAGGCAGTTCAACCCAAGAGTTTGACTTCGCTGCTGGACATAGTCGTGGATCTCGTCCCTGACCTGTGGATGGGTGCTGCTCACAGACACACTGTCCAGACAAAGCTTTCTAAAGGCTTTTGCAACTGAAAAAAAGACCAAGTGACGCTTTTGAGGAGAGTTTGACATGTTGAGTAACAGTTTGCAGGGATAAATAGTGTCTCTGTCTCTTTATTTTAAGACTGTGCAGGAACCGAGCCATTTTCTGCGTTAAATTACAAGTTAATCTGAAATTGATATTGAAAACCATATTTATTTTTTCATTTGTTGTTCCATCTCTCACCTTACGCTTAATAGAGTGAGCAACCAATCACACTGCAGCATTGAGGTCTGAGCAGAAGCCAAAAAGTGAAGCGTCGAAACATATCAAAACAGACACACTTCACTCTATTTTAGCATCGATATGGATTATTTTCGTAAAAACATTCATTTCATCTTGTTTCGTCTTGACGCTTTGTCCAATCAGATCCAAATAATCGTTAATCTGTGTTTTCCGATCTCTATCAGTGAGAGACAGATGGACAATGTGTAGAACTCAATACAGAGTGATGCGTAAATCAATCTTGCAAGAGGTTAATATTGCAGAGCCTCGGTAAAGAATCCATGAAAAGATTCTGAAAAAAATCGCGGTGACATTTTGACAATACTTTCAACCTGTAACTGCCATTATGTCCTTGTGCAAGACACTTACTGACGATGAATGTGGTCGTGCAGGCTGTTGGTGCAGACTGACGGCCACATTTCTGTCTGTCGTCACCAGGACAGCTGCTTTTAGTGGTTGCTGATCACCAACAAAAACGCAAAAATACAGCGTGAAAGCATTTGGACTCTTCAAACTGCATTTTTTTACAACTGAAATAGTTTTAAACTGTGCACTACCTGCTTGTCCATCTTGTGGTTGGTTGTTTTACTCATTGTCTCCATGGTGATAAAGACGTTTGATGCCATTTTCTCCTTGGATGACCATTTCTTGCGACGTACCCTCCACCAGAGAAATTATACACTGCATCTTGAACTCAAATGGCGTGAATCTTAAGTTTGAAGTTTGAACTATTATTATCAGCTCTTTCTTGTTATACACATACTTCCATACACTGTAATATTGGCTGAATCTGATTGCAATCCTATCCCCGAAAACATGTCAGACTCGCCGAAAGACTCAAGGATCCAATGTGCCAAAAAGCCCCTGAACCGCGTTAGCATTATTAGCGCAGATGTTGTTAGCGCCCCAAGCAGCCCGCGGCGCCTCATTCGTCCTTGTCACTTGTCACTTCATTAGTCAGCATCTCCAGGACAGGCCTCTTGTAAGGGATATCTCACCCCGCGAAAAAAAAACACCAAACCGGCCCCCCTGACAGTCAAGAGTCCTGCCCGTACACCGCTGACCTCCACGGGCCTCTGCTCCGGAGCGGCCATAAGGTCCAAGGGGTAAGTGCGGGGTCCAAGGGCTGCAGGGCAAAACCAGGCCATAGAGGTGAGTGGGCACTACTGACCTAGCGTCGACCCTGTCCAGCTAGAATGATGATAGTTAATCCAGTTAGCGATAGATAGACAGATACATAAATATATAGTTTTTTTTTGCACTTTTCTACCCTTAAGGCACTTAAAACTCAAGGAATCGCTCACCCGTTCACCCACTTCGGAGGTGAGAAGGGGTTAAGTGTTTTGCCCAAGGATACAATGACAATATTTATCTGTGGGAGTTGGAATTGCACCACCAACCTCAGTGGTCTGACCGCTCAACCAATGATGTTTGTGTCGAACTGCCAACAAACGCTCCACCGGCTGAGATACTGTCGGCTTTTCTCATTCAGTGTAGTTTTTCTTTATGTTTCCAACTTTCTACATTTTATACACATACAGTAGACATTAAATATATGAAACAAAATTACTCTTTAAATAACAGTTTCTCCTTTTTATTCTAGATTAGAATTCCTCAAAGTACTTTAAGGTTTTCTATGTCAGGGTCAAGAAATTCCAAGTGTCCAAGGAAGGATTCCAAGTGTCTTTAAGTGTATTTTTGTTTCCTATTTTCCATATGTCCATTCAGAGTTTCATTGAGAATCTGCAATGTAAATGATCTTGGAAATATAGAAGGAAACATACTTGAAAACAAACAGTGTAGCTAGAGAGTTTTTTTTTTTCTTTTTTTTTTGGGCAGAAAAATGTAGAAAAGCATGTTTTTACATCCCCACAAACCTGACTCATATTTAACCATGGAAATGTAGTTCATTTGGCTATAATATTCCAGAGTATGGTGTAAAATGTTTATCTATATCTGTGGAGAATGTTCTGAAGTAGGATTTCTACTGCCATCCGATCATGCAGGTAACATACAACCTCCAGAAAGTTCCATAATGCACCTTTAAGTTTGTTAAGTTAATAATGCAAAATGTGAGATAATTTGTTCTATCAGATTTTTTTTAGATTTTTTTTATTCTGAATTTAAGTGTTTAAGTGTACTTTTTCAATATGTTACAAATTCAAAATAAAAATATCACCTTTTAAATATTCAGTGCATATTTCCAAGCCCTTGAATTCAACAGTCAAAATTCAGAGTGTAAAATTCGCAGTGGAAAAATTTGTAGCAAAAATCCAAGATGGCAAGACAATCGATCCTGAGTGAGCGAGAAGGACAGAGGCTGTTTCCTATTGGCCGATCTGATCTGTGGGCGGGGTTTGAGGTTTTAATGAGGCTAATTCTGACCAATCAGATCGCTTCACTGCTCCATTTCCTGTTTTTTACTAAATGAGATTGGATCATTTTGGATCGATTGCTTCTGCCTTGGCATCTTGGATATTTGCTGCAATTTTTTTTACTGCAAATTTTGTTGAATTTGAGGACTTAAAAATAAAAATTTCACATTCAGCACAAATATTTTCAATTTGAAACACTTTGCAAATGTGCACTTCAAATTTCAGCAACTAAAATAATAAAAATAATTCAAACATGTTTTTTCAGAGTAACAAAAATTCAAAGTGAGAAATTCAACAGTGTTTAAAATGCAAAATCAGATTAAACTAATTATCTTCCATAACATTGACAACTTTAAAAGTGAAAGTACTTTAAAGTAATTTTTCTGGTGGATGGTCCGTTACTTCCTCGCCTCCATGGAGATCCTGCCTTACCCAGAATGCTCCACAGTATTGCATTAAACCTACTGTATCTATCTCCATGGAGACTAAAAAGTGACACTGCTAAGCCAAGTTACACATCAGATCTGCTAATTTTTATAAGCAATAAAACCAGCCTTAACTGAATAAAAAACAAGATAGGTAAGTTTAATACCATAGTGTGGAACATTTCAGGCAAAGCAATCAAATCTCCATAGAAAAAATGTGATGAAGAGTTACAAAATGCACTTTTAAACCATTCAAGTTGTATAGTTTATATCATTTACGGTGCATTTATTGTTTATTTGAGCTTGTTTTAACCCTGAATACAGACTTGGTTTAACTTTTTCTAGTCCAGGTCTAGTCCAGGTTGGTCATGTACAACTTTTTGGGTGATTTTCTTTCTGCGTCATAAAAAAATCTGCTTATTATTGCTCCTGAAATCTTGACGCTACCAAAACATGGGTTCCTGTCAGCGGAATAGCCAGAAGTGACTTGCAGATCTGTACAGAGAAATAGAAGGATTGGAGAGATATATAAAAAGATAGCGAAAAAAAAAAATCTCAGTAGCTTTTTGAAGTCCGTCTCTTGATTGGCGCTTGCTTCTGGCCTATATTCAAATGACAGACCTTCTTCGGACATCGTGGAGGTATCTGACATGAAGCTTTGATGCTGAAGGACAGACTTTTAAAACGTAACGAGATGGGCGAAGTTGGATCAGCGACTTTAATGTTTCGTTTTAATGGTCAAAGTGGTGAGGACATCGGTAAAATAGAGAAGAGAACTGTAGTAAATGAAGTAAGTGCAGTACTGTTTTTAGGGGTTTTTTTTTATCTCATGGCACTGGGGAAGCCACTCAGGAACTGGAAATGTGTTAAATTTAAGAGTGTTTCTAAATATAAGTGCAAATATTCGGTGCATTTCCAAAGACTTCCAAAGACGAAAGCTACACAGTGTACGTTTAATCCCCCAAAATAAAGGATGCAACTTTTTTATGGCAAAATTAGACTGAAATAAAAGCAAATTCTTGGTGGAACTGTTAAGAACACATGCATCCTTATTCTAGGTGAGTTACATCTCTTTCTTGGCCTGGAGGAGGGCTTCTTCTTGCATGGAATTTGTGCTTCTTTGGCTGTAATCTTCCGCAGTTAGACACAAAACATTTTGCTTTAGAAAGATATAGATTTAGTTTTTGCTGCAGCAACATTTCCACAGTACTTCTCGGTGGCCTTTGTGTCTCAGTCAGTTTAACAGGACGACTGGTCAAGTAGCATCAGCAGATCTTTAACAAAACAAGAAAAGAATCACTGTTACTCGACTCTGGTGTTTCTATTGGTGCGCAAATGGGCTGTTCCTTCAAAATGTTTCTTCTGGAAGGTCTCGTAGTATTTCCTCTGAAGCTCTTCTGCTACATAAGGAACCTATAGCATCAAAGGACCTCATTACGTTGTCATTGCGTGGTTTTACCTTTCTATTTCCGTGTAATCATGCATGTGTTAAATACTTTGCCTTTAAAGGGACACTCCTGAATTTTGGACATAGAACCTCATTTACTAGTGAGTTTTGTAGATGTGTGGAGTCATTTTCTTAAATAATCCATCCAGTCCTTGTATTTGCAGATGTCGCTGGTGCTAGGCTAGCGCATGTCAATGTGTTTCGTCGCCTACTGCTAAAAAAAAGTCTTACCCAGGCAGGCAAATCTATTATTACGTTAGACTGTCGATATAAATGTCTGTGTCAAAAGAATAATTTTAGAAGTAAAACCAAGCTTGCATTTGAAGGATTTATGCAGCGTGTTGTACTTCCTGAGAGCGGCGGAGTGATATCTGAGAAAATAGTCCCTCAAAATGCGACGGTTCATGCAATACAAGGTTAGTTTTACTTCTAAAATTATTCTATCAACCCTGACATTTATATTAACAGTCTGGGGTAAAAATAGATTTACCTTGGGTGGTTTGTTGAAGCGGGTTAGACTGTTTTCGCGGCAGGCTAACAAAACCCATTGACATGTAGCACAAGCGACCTCTGCAAATACAAGGACTGCATGTATTATTTAAAAAATGACTCCAAACATCATGAGGAAATGAGGCCCTACGTCTAAAATTCCTTTTAAGAGTTCCTTTTAATATTCTCCAGATTTTCCAAAGATTTATCACAATTTATCATTCTTTATAAATTATTATTACAGGTTCAATATTACACCATTGTATTACCATTTGAACAGAGTATTTTTCTGTTTGAGAGAAGAACTCAGCTTAAATATACAGGGTTTGTGAGTTAAACATGTGATTGAAACAAAACATAACTCCAGGTCCGTTTGTAATGAGGAAACAAGATTATAACAGATCAGAAAATAACGTAAGATGCACTTTTAATACTGAGAAATGATCCTGTTTTCGTAGTTTTTCCTCTCCGGTACTGCCATAGACTGCCGTTTGTCATAAGTCATGTCACATACTTGCACGGTTTCGTATGACATCTTCATATTTATCCATTATAAATACAGTCCTGTCTGCGCGGATCGTATTTCAGCCTCAGCCCGTACCAGATGCTGATTCAGGGGAGACAATGGCGCTCGGGATCCGGAGTGTCTTTGAATGCGCCACAGTATGTACAGTGTGTTGACAGCCATACATTAGAATGATGGACTGTACACTGAGCAGAACAAAGGCTCGCCCCGCCCACTGACAAATGACATATGCTGGGTTTGAGTGTTGGAGCCTGGGAAGAGAGACGGATGGACATACGTGTTGTCACCGTACTTAAATTTCGATACTAAGGAATGGACTCGATACTCAATACTGATTCTGATACTCTATAATGAATAAGACACTCTTCTTTTAGACAATAGAATGTGATTTTCAACGTTAAAACTCTTTCTTTTGACTAAAGAATGTGATTTTTACCATTAAATTATAGTATTTTGTTCCCACGTGGCCTTGTATCTGTGGCCATAGTGCCCGTGGTCCATACTAGTCTTTGTGCTCTTATACTTGTTCTGATACAGCTGAAAATCATTCTAAAACTATTCAGAAAAGGTTCATTTCTCTCCTCTGAATGGGACTTTTTAGTCTCAATACTTTAGTTTTAATATCAGTTTTCATACAATCTGATTTTCCATATTTTTGAGAATTCTAGTAACCACATTTATAGTAAATATTCGTGTTTTTCTGCTACATACTATGAACGACCATAAATTACGTAATTGGAAATAAATTAATAAAAGAATAAATGTTGAAATGTATTGAATTAAATGGCGAATAAATAAATATGTGTGTAAATCAATAAATGCAGTTACACATTTCTGAGGATTACAAACTAAAATAAGCTTGTTTTTATATTTCTATATTAAGTTAATATTGTGTTTTTGGTTTTTTAATATATATTTTTATTGTTTATTTACTATTTATTTTAATAAATCAATTATTTTCTTTTTTCATTTTTATTTGTTTTTATTTACACATATATTTTTTATTTACAGACATATTTTATTTTGTATATTTTATTTACACATTATTTTTTATTTTTTAATATTTGTATGTTTTAGTATTTTTACATTTTTATTTTTACTCATTTATTTGTTTTCTCTATTGATTTGTGTATTTATTTATGCATGTATTTTTCTTTACCTTTACATTTTGACATTTATTGTATTTATTTATTCCCAAGTATGTGATATTTTTGTAATACTTAACAATATTGACACACTACTGCACACTGCTCCAATACTGTATGGATTGCACAGACTCTCTCTCTGTTTTTATTTATTTACACTTCGAACCGGATAATTGGATTGAAAATAAAGCCTAATTGAAATGTCCCCGTCCAGGTGCCGTACAGGTGTTAGCGACCGCACAGTTGTCCCGGAGCCATAATGACCTCATGGGGCGGCCGGGCGGGTTTGCGGAGCGGAGAGGGGCCATAATTGGGGCCATTGGGGAAGGTTGAGTCTCAGCTCCGGTTTAAATCATTACGCGGCTAATGCGTCCATGACATCAGTGTTTGTGCGTTAGCAGAGTGGTTAGCGTGGGCGTGAAGGGAGAGGAGGGAGGGCAGGGCGAGGTGAACGGGATCAAACACTCAACCGTCAGGAGCCGCCCACAACTGAATAAAGAGATGAATAATTCGATAATTGTGGTTTGTACTGCAAGTAAACAACCGATATGCACATTCTGTCTGTTCAAAGCGCTTTAGTTTAGACATTTAAAGAGGGGGTGTTATGCAAAATCATATTATAACGTTCCTTCATCAAAAACAAAAAGGTTTTAGGTGTCACCCATGCATGTTTGTGTCTCTTTGAAGCCCAATTCAAACCCTGCTTACGGTTTGCTGTACGAATCTGTGGAAAAACTCAAAAATTCTTCATGAATATTCAGAAACATGATATAAAAATGTACTCGACAACTTGACAAACCTGGTCCATTAGTTTCATTAGTGGGATGATTGTGTTACTCTGAAGAGAAAGTGACTTAGCATGGAAAGCAAAGAGAAGGTGAATTTGTCGAAACAGAAAGTGAAATCTAATTTGACCCATGAAGAAACTAATTTTTTTAAGAAGAATCTGTTTTGATTCAGTTTTGCATTGAAAACACTAAAGTGGATCAGAAGAATGAGCAATCCCGTCTATTTCCTAATATTTAAACCATCCATTAACGAACAGGTTTTTTTAAATGAATTAGATTGGAATTAAAATGTTCTCCTTCAAGTTTACATGGAAATTATAATTCCAAATTGAAATTTACATGAAAAACACGTTAAGCCGGCTTTATTTAACATTTGGGGGTCGTGAAGGGTTCAGAAAAAAACACACAGACTTCAGCAGCTTCTGGATTTTTTGTCATCTCGGTTTGTCGTTACGCCACGGACACAAAACATGATCCAAACTTTTTTCCGCAGTGGTTCTGATGATAATGAAGCAGCAGCTGGAGAATTCTATCATCACGCTTTACGTGTGAGCTGACACACTTTACGTCTGTGAGATGAGGAGGAGGAGAGAAGAGTGTCGGAGAAGGAGGAAAAAGACAAACTGAGTCAATGGCTGCAAATCCAAAGAGCAGTCGATGAAAGTCCTCGACTCGACGAACATTCGCTGAACGATCTGAATTATTTTCAAGAGCAATAAACATTTACATGATTGAGGAATTCATTCATTTGAGTTTAAATTCTGAATAAACCACGCACTTACTTTGAAGTTTGATTCTGAATAATCATTTTCATTGGGAATTAAGTGTTTGCACGGTCAGAATTTAATAATTTTTACTCGGAATTAAAGCTCTCATGTATACGTGGCAACTGTGTCCTTGTCCTCTTCAGACAAGGTATATTATTTAACATTTAGCATCTCCCCATCTCATTCTGCTTATACTCTGAAACATCCGCCATTGCACTGTACGCCTTATAAAGATACCATTACTTTTCCTTGAGGTTTTCAAAGAGGCTGCCTCCTCGCAATGACAAAGCAGAAGCGAGAAAAGTTTCAGAAGCCTTTCAAAAATGGTTCAAGATGAGTGGAGCTATAGTCCCAGAATGCCAATTTGGAGCTCGGGGAAGGGAGTTTGCCCGCTTGTGTTCAGGAATACAGACATGTTGACATTGAGCTGCCCAAAAGCATCATTGAGATTTGAGGAGGGGAGGAATAGCGGGAGGAAGAGGAGAGGAGGAAGAGGAGGAGGGGGAGGGAAAGATGTCAAAGAACTGTGTCCTTCACACAACTGTAGAGTAGACTTTAAAACAAGCCCTCTCCTCGGTATGTTTTCGTGGTACTGCTATATAAGACTGTGCAGAGGAAATACATAATCAAGGTGCAGGGAGTGTTTCAGAAAGCCAAGGTGATCTTTTAGAAAACTGTGCATGGAACGTAAAGAATCCATATCACGCTGTTTTCTGATCTATGTATGTTATTATGTCGTCTCTTCATTACAAACAGACCTGAAGTGGTGATTTGCTTCATTCACACATGTTTAATACGTGTAGTTAGACTGAGTTCTTGCGTCAAACTGAAATCAAACTGATCCACCTTGTGATTTAGTCGTAAAATACGAAGAGGAAGCGCTCGACTGGGTTTTTAAACGGCATGCATCTTCACGAAAACCATTTGGATCATTTCAGCCCTCTACAGGACTAAAGGTAAAAACTGCCTCAACACACTGGCTTCTGCATCAATGAGGAGTTAGAAGGTCCCAGATTTTGAGTTCCTGGGTGTGCAGATGAGTGAGGACCTGACCTGGAGCCTAAACATCTCCAGGATTATGAAGCGTGCTCAGCAGAGACTGTTTTTTTTCTGCGAACGCTCGGGAAGCTGCTGATCAACTTCTAAAGGTGGACCGTCGAAAGCATTCGGACAAACTGCTGCACATTGTCCAGTTTGAAGGACTCTCTCCGAAACCTGGTCACCATCTTCTCTGCCATGGACTCTCAAACACCCTGCAAGACCCCATACACCCCCTGAAACTGCCTCTTCTGTACTTTCCACTCGAGAAGGCTTCAAACTCCCTTCACACCCGACAGTTTCTACCCTCCAGGAGCACATGCACAGACAAAAGACTGTGCTTATCTATTTATTTATGTACTTATTTAATGTTTTTATCAGTACATATATGAGAATGCGTCTGTATTTATTAATTTTTACTGCTCTGTCGAAGTTTTGTTGCAGCTTGTTCAATGACAGTAAATCTAATCTGATCTAACTTCTTTAAAAACTTCGCTTCGTGACATCACAAGGTGGAACAGAGCATTTTGAGCTGTAAAAAGACAGATAATAAACAAAAAGATAATAAACAAGTACTCAAATGTGTGAATGAAACGAAACACAACTCCAGGTCTGTTTTTGAGGAGGTAACGACATTATAACATGACTTAAAGCTCACAAGAGTCAATTTTGAGGACTTTGAAACGAGGAATACAGTTATACAATACAGTGTTTGCAGACTTCTTGTATTCTTCTTGGAAATATCTGTATTCAAATTCGTCTCTAGTCCATATCTGGGCCCCAAGGCAAGATGGGGTCTGGGGGCGCTTGGCCAGAAAACATTTGTTGGTTTAAAAACTATTGTCATTTTTATATACACATAACTAGATATTGTGTGGATTTTAACCGAATGGATCTTTTTTTTTTTCTTTTTTTCCCTCAAATGCACTTTTTACCTGTTTCCACTTGAACGCCCCAAGAGCCCTGCACAAGAATTCCAACGTGTATGGACTTCTGCCTGTGCCCAAATAACAAATACATTTCTTGAATCGCGATTGCCATTGCTCAGAACCCCTCAAAGTCAGTACAAAAAGTCAATACCAACATGCGAATAACTTTTTGCACTTATGTTTTCTTAGGCCCAGTGTGAGGACAAAGAATTACCTAGAAAAATGAAAGAATATGGAAAACGCACAGGGTGATTGGCTGCACAACGAAGGCAACTGAGGATGCATGGACTTTAAAGGTCCTATATTACCCAAAATTGACTCTTCTGGGCTTTAAACCATATTATAACGTTGCTACCTTCTCAAAAACATACCTGGACTTGTGTGTGTCTTAATTTCCAAACCTCAAAATGCTCTGTTCCACCTTCTCACGTCACGTAGGGCTAGTTTTGTGCGGTAAAGTTTGTCAAATCCAGGCATAAAATCATCCAAATGATTCTGACGAAGGTGTACGGAGCACTTCCTGTATGACGAAATGACATCATGAAGTGGAACAGAGTGTTTTCCGTTTGAGAGAAGCCTAAATATGCAGGATTTGCGTAAAGGAAACCAAACACGACTCCAGGTACAGTAAGTTAGCAATGAAGCGACAACAGTTTAACATAGATCAGAAAATGGGATAATATGAGTGTGAGCTAGTATTTCGTACTAGTATTTCCAACAAAATACTCCAACTTGTGCGGATAAAATGAAACAAAAAACGCATATCATAGTCCGTTAAAGTCTACTGAAGTGACCACTGACTGTACTTTGGCCCTGAAGTACTTCCTACGGTAGAAACTCAAGTTGACTGATGTACTGAAGTTTTTCCTCCAATCTCCTCTCCACTCAGGAGGTGTGAAAGGGGCCCTGTTTCCCGCTCCGTCCCCTGCACTGGGCCTCAATCTGGGGGAGAAGGGGACCGGCCAGAGGTGGGACTACTCACATTTCCTCAGTTACATTTACTTTCTGAAGCAATAGTACTTTTCAGAGTACTTTTCTAGCTTGAGTAAAAATTCTGGTTACTCTTCCCACTGTGCTTCAGTCTAAAGTGATCAAATCTTTATGTGGACAATATAAAATGATTTAATTTGTGTTTCGTGCACCTCTCCTTTGATACAATACGATTTAGTCTTTCAAATGTTTGTCTATCCTTTGAAAATACCAGATTTTGTGCATTATGTAATTATGCCCAATGTCTTCCAATAACATTAAATTACAAATCAGATATTACAGTTATTCTTTAGAGGTCTTGTATTACACAAAATTTACTCTTATGCGCTTTAATCTGATATAATATCTTCAAAAAACAACTAAAAAATACCCGAAATTGTTTGAGTCACCCTTTATTATGAGTCTTTTTACATCTCCAAAGCTCAAAATGCTCTGTTCCACCTTGTGATGTCATGAATTGGTAGTTTACAGCTTTAGTTCAGCAGAGATTAGAAATTCCAGGGCAGAAATGATGATTGCACATGATTCTAGTGCAGCTGTATGGCGTTTAAAAACAAAATGGAGCACTTCCTGTACTACCACGTGACATCACAAGGTGGAACAAAGTATTTAGAGAGAAAAACGTTTAGATTTTAAACATGTGTGAATGAAACAAAACTCAACTTCAGGTCTATTTGTAATGAAATAACATTATAAAACAGATCAGAAAATAGCGTAATATTGGTCTTTTAAATTGCTCTTACTTCATTAGTACTTTTCTTAAATATTTTACTCCTACTTGAGCAGTTTCTTGGACGTTACTCTTACTTAAGTACAGTTTTACTACTTCTTTTTGGTCATGGAAAAACTCATGAAAAGAAGACACCGAGTTAATGACCCCTCCTCTCCTCTTCCCTTCTTCTGCTTCTTCTTCTCTCACAAGTCACAGACAGACATTGGTAGGAAGTGTGCAGATTTATGGAACCCTTTGCTTGCCGTAGAACACAGACGCAAAGCTCGGAGTGTGAGAAAAGTTGTAAATCACATCAACATTGGAGAGGGAGAGAGGGGAAAGGAGGAGGAGGAGGGGCTGGACAGGAAGAAGGCTGCTGCTCCAGAAGTCTGCTGACAAGATAAAGCTGTTACGCTCCAACGCTTTGGAGAGCCGGGCCTTCTGGTTTGCATGGAGTTAAGGCTTGTCAGAAGTATCGAAAATCAGATAATAATTGATGTTAAAACTAGTATTAAAAGAAGATACTCGTTTGAGCCTAAAAAGTCACATTCACAGGACAGAAATGGACCTTTTTGAATAGTTTTAGAATGATTTTGAGCTGTATCAGAACAAGTATAAGTATCAGTCTCTTTCTTAGTATCAAAATCGAGTTTGAAATTTTAATATTGTGACAAAATTGCAGTGAATGGGGGTTGCCTTTCTGCAGATCTGAGCTGTAACTTGGTCTAGTGCCTTCATTTATCAGTCTCCATGGAGATAGATGGTTCTAATGCCATATTTCTGAGCAGACCATGCAAAGCAATAGGGTCAGTGACATGAAATCCGTCCAATTGCAGTTTCTTTAGTAAAAAAGTTTCAGATTTCATAATAATTCCCCACATACTTGTAGTACCTCTGACCTCCATGGAATCAAATCTTTCAAATCAAAAATCATGAGTTATTCTGCATGGTTTTGGTACTTAAAGTGTTAAAATGTCATGTGGTGCGACCGTCCGCCCTTAACTGATGATTTTTAAGCTTCTTTAAAATGACTCTAAATCTCATCAAACTTATTTTCTTTCATTTTTGTCATATTTTCTGGAGTGATTTTAGTCCCACATGAAATTTCAGCTTTCTTGAATAGATATTTCCCCTATAGAATTCAAACAAAATTGTCCGAGCGTGTCCATTTTTTCAAATCTTATATTTTCATCTTTGCAAAACTTAGATTAACATCCCAACCAAAATAAAACCATATTAAGATTATTCTTAGTTACACCACATTTTTTAAGGTCGTAGCCAATTCATGCACATAAAAAAAAACACTAAAAATGCTTAATATAACCGTCAAACATAGATTTATGCACTTGACATTGTAAATTCAGTTCAAATTTAAGTTCAATAGAAACTACATTATAAAATTTAGAGACGTCTGGTCACCCTAGTTTAAGTGTGACTTTCAAGAGAGTGACTAACTGAAAAAATGTTGGCTAATGCTAGTTAACGGTGCCTCTAGTTAGCTAACATAAATTTTCCAATCATTCAGTATTGTCACTTTTAGACTTACTTGCTTTTTACTTGAATATAGTACTGTTACATTGTCAAATACTAGTATATTTCTAAGTAGAAGTAAAAGTATCACCTCTCCATAGAAAAGGGTTGCCTCTCCATAGATCTGACCTGTAAACTATATAAACGCTGGAGAATGGAGCGAGCTGTTGAGAAGGTCGGCTGACAAGACAAAGCTGTTACGCACCAACGCTCGGGAGAAATCGGCCCGTATCCTCTTCTAGTTTGAACTTTGAAACACCAAAAAGTAATTTATGTATTTTTAAGTCTTTGTGGAAAACGTTTTAAAGTAATCTTAAATAATCCGGGGTCACATGCTTGTCAAATTAAAGAGTAAAATGTGTCACTGGAATGGTTTATGGAGAACACCTGGCTCTGCAGCTGGATGTGAGCGAGTGTGTGGGTGCGGAGGCCAAAATCCTGATTACACGTGAAGATAAAATGATGTTTGAATCGTATTAGCGGGAGATTATAAAATTACAACTGATACTGTAGTAAAGGAAGTGTTAAAAGGTACAATTCAGAGGTTTTTTATTGATTGTAAATGTAAAAAAAAACAATCTTCTAATACCGTATCGTCAAAAGTCTCACAATAATATCATGGACCAGCACAATATATCGAATCACACATCTCTTTACTTAAGTTCATTGCAGTAATAGCTAAAAAAAAAAACACAGATGGAACTACATATCCCATGATCCTTTGCTGTTTCAGTGCAGACTATGTGAAGAAATAACTGTTATTAAGCACTTTTTGTAAGGAGAAAAATCATATCGTCACCTTCCTAAAATAATCGCCTAAGTCACTTTTTTGCCATAATTTAAATTTTGGGGGGAGTTTTTTGTGTTTCCTGAAAAACCTGAAAAAATGACTTATGCGATTATTTCAGGAAGGTGTCGATATGAAGATGGAAAGATTTGGATTTCGTTACATCTCGAATGTTTAGTTGTTACTTGAATTTTGCACTTCAACAAAAGTTATTTAAGTTGTTCAAAATTTAAGTGATATGAATAAGACAGTAAATGTTGCACCAAATGTCTGGCAAAGCATTTTATAATGGCAATCTTGTTATTATCCATAATATCATAATATCGTGAGCTTTCCCATGATATTGCAATAAATATTGTACCGTGATGATATTGTATTGTGAGACTTGGATATCATTACACCCCTAGTATGTTTTTTTTTTTTTTTTCATCTTTACGTAAAGTTATTAAGGGGCCAAAAGGTGCAGTCATGGGGAAAGACCAACTAAGCTAAGCTAAGGAGCTAACTAAAGAGCTAGCTATGGATATTTGAGATGCTACAAGGTTTTTTTTTTATGCCACATGTCACCACAAATTGGACAGAAGACCATCAGAAGAAATACTTTAAGGGAATGAACACAAAGGACTGTTGAGTTGTGTGAAATGAACTGTTATTCCCATATCCATAGACTGTGCAAGATGAAGCTCAAGATCTTCCAGAGGAAACACTTTCAGTGAATGGACCGTTTCGTCATCAGCTGAAACGCCAGAGTGGAGTAACAGCGAGGCCTTTCCTGTTGTGTTCACCTGGCTCCCCCTGGACACATTTAGCTCTTCCTCTCCTCAAACTGCCCCGACACAGATCTGCTGACCCTCCCTGACCACTGCTCCCGTTAACCTGAACTCAGACCTTTGACTAAGACACAAAGGAAAAGTGCAATGAAAATGTTGCTGCGGCAAAACTTGAACTTCCCTCGGGATCAAAAAAGTCTCCGTCTTTCGTTCTTAATCAATATCTTTCTTAAAAGCACAGTGGAAGTTTGCATTATTGGCAATTATTAAACTTCAATTAGTTTCTTATAAGATAAATTAAAATTCTGTGAAATTAAAACCACTTTAAACCAAAAAACTGTTGGCTAACTAAGTATTTGAAGGTGGATTGTGTAACTTTTCTGTTGGAGAGTTCATCAATTGCGTTTCTTTCTGGAGATGTTATTGCTTTGAACAAAATGTTTCACAGTACGGCATTAAATCTTAAAATTACTGGTCAGATCCATGGAGAGACACACCCCCGGTCAAAAAATCTGTTTCTCTAAGTATTTTTGAGCCATAAAACCACCTGTAATTGAATAAATATAAAGTAGAGAAGTTTAAAGTCATTCTGTGGAACATTTTAGGCATTGTAGCGACATCTCATAGAAACAAACTGATGATGGACCCACAAACAAAACCTTGAACGCACCTTGAAGCACACAAACCATTTCACCTGTTCTAGCGCCAACTAAACCAGCTTCAAATCAAATTAAAACTCAGATTAAGTCGAATTTAAGTCACGGACCTTCTAAAAGAGTAGTGCTTCCAGTTAGCGCCACACCCCCAGGGAATGGAGATGACGTCAGCGGTAAAATATTGATATTACAGAAGCACAGACTCCTCCTGTAGGCTCCTGCGGACACTTAAGCCGTGGCAGAAGTCCATGGATCCCGGGGTCGGGTGAATTTTGCATGAGTTTACTGTAACACAAGCAGTAGTTAGGCCAGTTTACTAATGCAGCCATTCATTTAGCTGAGTCTGACATGCTCTGTGCATTTAGACACTATCCATCAGGCTCCCGGGACACCGCCAGCTTCTTACATCAAGTCTCTGTAAATACATTTGTCATTCCGCGGTGCCAAAGAAAGTTAGTGACGAAGGACGCTGAGTACATGAAAGGAGAAGTTCTTTTAAATAGACTGTGGGTTCCTCTGTGCAGGCCTCAATGCAGCATTACTTCATATTATTAGCATCAAAAATAGATAGATACAGATAGTCGATATTATTAGCATCAAAAATAGATAGATAGATAGTCGTATATGGATCAATGACATGAGGTGTGTCCAATTGCAATTTTTTCAGTTAAAAAGGTTCAAAATTCATAATAATTCCCCACATACCTGTAGTACCTCTTTTTCCACAAATCATTCGTTTTTCTGCATGTTTTTTTGGAATAAAATGTGTTGCGACCGTCCACCCTTAACTGCTGATCTTTAAAATGACTCTAAATCTAATCAAATTTCTTTCCTTCTTTCTTTTTTGGCATATTTTCTGAAATGTTTTTACTCCCACTTGAAATTTAATCTTTCTTGAATAGATATTTCCCCCATAATATTCAAACAAATATTGTCCAAGCGTGTCCATTTTTTCAAATCTCATGTTTTCATGTTTTCAAATCTCAATATCATGTTCATATGACTCAGAACTTAGATTAATATCATGACAATGTTTTAGAAAATAAAACAATTTTGACATGACATTGACATGACATTTTTTAAGGTCGTAGCCAATTTCTGTACATAAAAAACACAAAAAATGTTTAATATAAATGTCAAACGCAGATTCTTGCAGACCTTACATAGTAAATATTTGAAAAAGTTCAATGGAAACAAAATTTTTAAATTTGCCTGTTGAAAATCCTTATACTTCATTGACCCATATACATTTCATGATGCAGTTTCCAGTTTTGGCTATTTTTCTTATTTTGGTTTCCAATCTTGCACCGCTTTTGACATTTTAAGGGGACGTAACTCACCAACACGCAACTCTTTTTTGTCCTGTCCAAATGTAAACACTTGGATCTTAAAATTTAAGAAGATATTTTTTCTTTTGTGTGCACAATCTTTCGGCAGTTTTGTTACTCACCAACACGTAACCCTTTTTTGTCCTGTCCAAATGTAAACCCTTGGATCTTAAAATCTAACAAGATATTTTTTCTTGTACCAATGTTTCCCAATAGGTGCACTGCAAAAAAGCTTGGCTAATATTTAAAATATAAACACCTAAATATATCAGAAAATGCCTTTAAAGTAGTGAAATTATATGTCATTTTCTTAGAAAAAACAACCTCTAGGCCTAGTAAGTAGAAAATAAATCTGAAAACAAGATGAAGAACCTGATTAAGTGTAATCAGTTCTAACTTGGTCTAGTACAGGGTTGGGCAAACTTTTTGACTCGTGGGCCAAAAATGGTTTTAAAGTTTGATGAAAGGGCTGGATCAGGAGCAGATGGATGGAGTGTTTGGGTAATCAGGTAAGAAAACATGTGCTTGAAAATCATTACAAAGCATTACAACAAAATATCTGTCTTTCAAGTCCCACAGTATTTTCTATTTATGGAAATGGCTCTTAAAACACAAAAAGGAACCTGGTCATTCAAGTTCTCAACCCGTGTTATTCCTTTCAGACACTCCATTGTCAAAAACTCCTCCGTTATTTCAAAAGTATCGTTAATTCGTTAATAAAAATGAGGACGTGTTGCTTTCATCCAGTGCTAATGAATAAAACTTGAACGACTCTTTGAACGACACCAGAACTGCAGGGAAAATAAAACATGAACAAGGTTTATTATCGCAATTTATTCCAGTTCGGCGGACCAGATCAAAAAGATTAACGGGACGCAGTTTCTAGAGTCACCACTTGCTTGTTTCCATGGAGATAGATACGTTTAATGCCGTATCATGGGACATTTTCAGGCAAGTATGTGGAAACTTACGGTAAAATGTAAAAAGTCACGTATTTATATAGCGCTTTTCCACTTTCAATTCACTCAAAGTGCCTTACAACAAGGAACCACTCCCCCATTCTTACATACTTTACTCCAGTGTACGCAGACACTAGAGCGAGGTGGGTTAAGTGTCTTGCCCAAGGACACAACGACGGGATTCATTTGTGAGAGCCGGGCCAGTGGATGCGACCACTCAACCAATGATGTTTATGTCAAGATAAGGATTCGAACTTTGCTTTATGTAACTTGTAAGCAATACCGTTACATAATTCCCCCTTAAAGACCTTCCTGTGATATCTATCAACGTTATATATGTGAAGTGTATATAAATATTTGATCTGGTTTCAAAGTCTGTTGTGTTGATGTGTCGCTAGGTATCCCGTAACTCCTCTTTCTTTCTTTCTCTCTCTGCTCTCTTACTCACAGCGAGCTCTGTCTCTTTCAAGCACCATTGAGTCCCGCTCCTTGGCAGGCGGTCGGAGGATCACTTAATCATACGCTGCAAGTGAGAAGAGAGCGAGAGGGGGAAAAAAAAAAGAAGAAAAAGAGGGAGAGGGAGGGGACAAACCTCGGAGCGCTAAGAGGCACGTGGAGAAGCTGCCAAAATCTGCGCTTGAGTGAAGAAAGGCTATTGTTCGAAGATAAAGGTGTGTCGAGACGCGCTTCGAACAACAAAATATACATGAAAACACGATGCAAACACCTTTTATTCAGGGTAAAAGAATATAATCTTTCACCTGAAGAAAAAAAACGACACACTTTAAACGCTTCTAGTCCAGACTCGAACCATACGAGCTTCTGCAGAGATAATTCAATCCATTTCACTCACATAATTATTTGTTTTTTGGTATTAACTGTGAAAATAAACAATCATATCACATATTAGGCTCATATGTGGACATGACTGTGCCAAAAGTTAGCTGTTCCGAGCTGGTTTTAATCAATTTTCTGCCTAGTCTTTGTGGTTCAACCAATAATAGCCCTTGCGTTCAGAGAAATTCAACGCTTTATAACTTTTTGGCCGAGATGAACGTACACGGCACCGCAGACACCGCCAGCTCTCTGATTGGCATTCATGTGCGTTGGGGAGCTGTGATTTTTGTTGCAGAACAATAAACCAGCCTTTACACATTGGCTTATCTACGTCAGTGCATTATGATAGTGCTGTCCATTCAGTCTACTGCACTCCAGTCTGGATATGCTTCTGTTGTAGGGAGTATTATACCTCTTTACTATACCTTGATGTAGTCCAAGATAACAGGGACTGAGCTACTGCATTGCAATTCACTAAATCACTAAAAAGTTTTATTTATTTCCTCACTAAATCATGTGGCTGATAATTTTATAAGGGAGACTATAACTTTAAAATACATTTTTCTCACATTAGAAAAAAAATACAATCTGTAACAATGTATTTTTAATCTTTTAGTATAACTATTATTATTCATATTTTGTAGTTTTAGTTTATTTTTATTGGATAAATTGGTTTTCATCCTTAATACATTGAAGTTTTACATTTATAAAAAGCATAAATAATGTAAAGGGTAAATATATATGTATAGTTCAAATGTATTTATTTATTTATTATTATTATTTTGATAGGGACAATGCACATTAATGAACATAAGTATAAAACAAATTTAAATTTGCCAGATTTTAGCTACAAAGCTCATTTTCATCTGAAGTCCCTAGACAGGCAAATACATAAAAAATACAACATATTTGGGGCATATTTAGGGCAGGCTTGAGGACTTTTAACTCAAAAATATTTTAAGTAGTTGTCTGTGGGGTAAAAAAAAACAGGTACTCCATCTGTCGAGAAAAGAGAAAAGACAAAAGTTTTAAAATGTATATCTTTTCCACCCCAAAACGCATAAAATCGCACCTAAACATCCTCCTCCAGACTGATTACACACTCCGCTAAGCCCGTCTCAGTCGCATTAACACCGCTGTGCCCACGTGGACCCCAGCCCGCTCCGACCATCCATCGTCGCTAATGTCCACGTGGGGCCCCTAGCTTAAACGTGCTCCGGGCCCCGTGTGTACACAAGCTCTCGGGCCCCGCGGGTGACTGTTTACCCAGCTGAAGTCCAACTGTGCGTGCGGCCCTCCTCTCCACATCCACAAGGACAAGTCTATTGACCAATATCAGATAGGGCCCTGCTCGCGTAAGCTTCGAGGCTACGCTAATCTGGCTAATATCTATAACACTGGAGAGGGATTATGAGGTCAACGACTTGGCTACTTGGCATACTCCTTCATTGCTAATAGCGTCTGACTAAATATTCACTACTGGGAGTGAAAATGGGGAAACAGTTTTTGGAAGATTGCGTGGATTTTATATTAAGTGTTGGGGGAGTGGATTAAGAAAGTATTGCACAAGTCAGGAGAGATTTGTAATACCGCCGTACAAGATGGATGTTATTTAAAACTAAAACATGCACAATACGATAAGTCTCCATAGGTCCTGCTTCAGCGAGAATCTATCGCTCCAGATGTGGAAAGCTGTTGCTAGGCTCTGCGCTATGGCGTCCACTGCTCCTGACAGGCAGCCCCTGCAGCATTCACTGACAGGTCCAAAGCACTGCACATGTTGCCACGGGGGACAGTTAAGTTAACTTTTTTTGTGTGTGTGTAAGTAGCCTATGCAAGCACAGAAAGTACGTTGGTCTAATATCTCAAACTATAGCCTGTGCACTGCAAAATGCTTAAGATATAAACACTTAAATCTATCAGAAAATGGCTTAAAAGTGGTGAAATTAGCTTGTTGCATGGACAGAAAATTTTACTTGACAAGTTCTCTTAAAATAAGCTACCTCTAAACTAGAATTAAGCAGTCTCAGAACTCGTCAGTAGATAATAAATCTGAACACAAGAATAAAATGGTAAATAAAAATAAATAAAATGGAATATAAATTGGTTTACAATTAGGAAAAATCTGAGAAATTTTTCCTGTTATAGTCACAGCTGCCCTGGGGTAGACTGAGGGAAGTGGGGCTGCCATTCAGCCAGCACTAATCATTCACACACTACATTAAGGAGGGTGAAGTGTTTTGCTCAAGGACACACTAACTTTAACTGTTTCTGAATATGTACATTTTATTTTCGTTGTTGGGCCCAAAACCAAAAACAATTAAACATAAGATATTTAAGCAGTCTCAGAACTCGTCAGTACATAAGCACTAATTATTCACACACTACATTAAGAATTGGTGAGGTGGGTGAAGTGTTTTGCCCAAGGACACGCTAACTTTAACTGTTTCTGAATATGTACATTTCATTTTATTTGTTGGGCCCAAAACCCTAATTACGCAAGATCTTCAAAAACAATTAAACTTAAGATATACTGCACAGTAAAAAGTGTTAAAATTGACTCTCACAGAATCAATTTTAACATGTTCTCAGGGTTTATATGAGTCCAATATGTTCTAGAGTTAATTTAACATTTTTGGAAGTGTTAATTAAGTAACACTGCACCAAAGTTCCCATTTAACCCTGAAATCAAGAGTTATTTTAACATTTTAAGAGTAAACGCA
>JACN01101060.1:0-21433 GCA_000787155.1 Scartelaos histophorus | reverse complement strand
TTAAGCAATTGTGTTTCACAGAGAGAGGAAGAGAAGAAGAGAGGGAGAGGAAAGGAGGAGAGAGGGAGAGGAGAAAGGGGAAAAATGAGGGAGAGGAAAAGAGAGAGCAAATAGAAAGAAGAGAGAGGGAGAGGAAAGGGGGAGACAGGGAGAGGAGTGACGAAGAGAGGGACTGGAAAGAAGTAAGAGGAGAGAAGAAGAGCAAAGAGAAAGAGGAGAGAGGTCAGAGGGAGAGGAAAGAGGGGAATGGGAGAGAAGAAGGAGGAAAAATAGGGAGAGGAAAGAGAAAGAGAACTGATGGAGAGGAGAGACGGAGAGAGGGAGATGAAAGAAGAAGAAAGAGAGAGGAAAACCAGAGAGGTAGTGGAAGAGGGGAAGAGGAGGGAGAGAAAAAAGGGAGAAGAAAGAAGAAAAGAGAGGGGAAGAGGAAAAGAGGAGAGAAGGAGAAAAGAGAGGGAAAAAGTAGGAGAGGAGAGATAGAGAAGAGAGAGAGGAGATAGGGAGAGGAAGAGAAGGAGAGGAAAGAAAAAGATGGAGAGGAGAGAGAAAGAGGAGAGAGGGAGAGGAAAGAGAAAAACGAGATGGGAGGGGAAAGGGGAAGAGAGGGAGAAAAAAGAAAGAAGAGGAAAGGAGGAGAGAGGGAGAGAACAAAATAAGAAAAAAAAAGGGAGAGGAGAGTGGATGATAAAGGAATGAAGGAGCATGTGAGCGTTTGATAAAAGTCTAATGAAAGAGACGTCATGATGACTGAAGGCGACTCTGCAGCTTGATGAATATTTCACACCAAATGTCAGGCTTAGGAGCTTTTCCTTTCACACACGAACATAAGTCATTATCAGAAAACTTGAATACAGTGAGTAGGAATTTCCTCAGGGAGTGATGCTAAATGTAGGCACTGCTCTGTCTGAATCTGTTACTCATTTTAGACTTTGATCTGAGCTGTTTTAACGCAATCGGATTGATCACACGTGCTGTTTAATATAATTTTCTTGACTTTTCAAACAATCTAACAAATTTAGCGCTGTTTGGCATTGTCACCATGGCAACTGCTGAACATTCCTGCACTAACCTCTGAGCTACAAGTCAGATCTGTGGAGAGACATTCCCACTCACAGTACGAATACATGTTTTAAAAGTATCATTCAATCCACAAAAATACAACTGAACAAAAGCACAGTATACAAGTTTAATGCCTTACTGCGGAACACTCCAGGCAAAACAACAACATCTCCATGGAGACCACCTACAGACTGACTAGGGGGCCAAGTTACAGGTCAGATCTGTGGAGAGGGATTCCTGCTCATAGTATAGGAGGAGGAGGATATGTTTTTAAAGAATTATTGTTTCCATAAAAATGTCTGTAACTGAATAATATACAAATTTAAAGCCTTATAGTGGAACATTCGAGGCAAAACAACAGCAAATTGTGCGTAGCCCTGACCATACTGCATCCTGGGTGTACATAGAGAATACTATTTAGTGTATATAAGACATAAGTACGACGCAGTGTAAGTAAATGCGCTTCAGTGGTCTGTAACATTACACCTTCTCCCTGAGTTTGCATAAATGCCTGAAGTGTGCATTGAAATACCACTGAAATGTGTGTATCTGATAGTTTTTCTCCATCCTACTTAGTGTATGGAAATAGATAAAGCAGCAGGACAGAGAGCTCCCTGTTGTGTGAAGGCAGCAACTCATTTTATCTCCATCTCATGGCACGTTTGATTCTGTAGGAAAGAGCATTTGTTGGCATTTGCAATATAGTTCAACATACTCTGACTCTGTACAAATGATACAGTGATTTTTTTATGTAAGAAAGACCTGATCTAAGAAGACATAAGAGAGAGAGGAGTGACACAGAGCCGTGAGGAGCACAGGTAGGGCCCAAGTGAAAAGACAGTTGGAGAAAGTTCACCAAAATGTCTCCTGCACCAGACCAAGTTACCCTCCACATGCTGAAGTCATGTGCTGCACAGCTCAGTGGGATCCTGTGTTTTCTTTTTGAGTCTGAAACTGGAAATGACACCGGTGCTATGGAAGACCTCCAGCATTGTACCAGCACCCTAGAAGCCTATCTGGAATGAATGACGTCAGAGCACTTGCTTTGACATCTCATGTCATAAAAGTGTTTGAAAGACTTGTCCTGGCTCAGCTCAGACCCCTGGTGGCACCACCTGGATCCTCTACAATTTGCCTATCGGGCCCACATTAATGTGGATGATGCAGCAGGCTGGATTACTGGCTACCTGTAAGGCCTCAGTACTGAGGACCAACCTGTCTGACACTGTGGTCAGTAATGTTCCTGTTCACTCTGTACACGTCTGCTTTCCAGTTCAGCTCTGGGTTGTGCCACCTGCAGATGTTCTCTGATGACTGCAGTGGTGGGGTGTATCAGAGATGGACAGGAGCTGGAGAACAGGACACTGACTGCAAATTTTTTGGAGTGGTCCCAGACAAACCATCTGCTCCTGACAGGGGAGCTCATTCTCCACCAGGCTCCTCCAGCTCTCAAACAATGAAAGATAAAGCTGCTCCTGACAGAGGAGCTCATTCTCCACCAGGCTCCTCCAGCTCTCAAACAATGAAAGATAAAGTCACCTTTATGTAGCAGATAATACTCCCTACAACTGTACAACAACTCACCTTTATGTAACAGATAATACTCCCTACAACTGTACAACAACTCACCTTTTGCAACAGATAACCATGTGTCCTGCCAATCATCATATCGTTGTTTCACAGTCTTTCTATAATCTCTTGTAGCTGTGATTTTATATTTTATAACTTATTTCCTATGTTATTTTGACTGGTACATATGCTTTAAAATGATTATGCCTTATTTGACGTCTTTTGCTATCTTTTTTGCTACTTATTTAGAATTGTTATTAAGTAAGTAAGTAAATAAAAGTAAGTAAGTAAGTAAGTAAGTAAGTAAGTAAGTAAGTAAGTAAGTTTTGACCCCAATGGGGTCTCTATCTAAAAAAAATAATAAATAAAACTAAACGCTAAAATGCGCAAGAAGTCTAATCAGTGGTTCGGTTTAATGTTCGATAATATCCTGGTTTAGTCCTGGTTTAAGTGCGAGCATGAGTAGAAGCAGCTCTGCAGCCGCCTCTTGTGCCAATTGCCACAAGACGCTGTGCGTAAAGCTCCACGCTCTCCACCACGTGGCGTGCTTAAGTTGTGTGACCTCCCACACGGGCTGTGCTGAGAGGTGCCAGGTTAACGAGGAAAAGTTGTTCATTGTACGCGCACGGGAAGCGAATATGCAGCCGCCTTTTGTGCCGTTAAGATGCTGTGCGTAAAGCTCCGCGCTCTCCACCACCTGCTTTATTTATGTGATGTTCACATGCTCACGGAGCTGTGATGAGAGAGCAGTGGATGTGCCAGGTTAACGACTGCGTAAAAGTCCTTCATCTTTAAGAACGCGGAATTTGGTTTATTACAAGGTTTATTACAATGTATCATTTTGATCATTTTGCTTTTATTTGAAAAATGGACTCTACTGCCACCTGATGGAGAAACCCTGAAGCTCAAACGGTATGAAGAACCTAACTGTTGTCACCATGAGGCAAATGCATCTGTCAGAATAAACCTTCAGATGTGGGTTTAGTGGCAGTTCTCCAAAATGCTCTTTGGTTTTGTAGCCTTTAAAAATAATCAAAGCTGCATTTGTTTAATAGACACTGATGCAGCCATCTAATTGAGGATTCATATACATAGTGTTTTGCTGTAATATAATTTGGTTGTTGATTTGATCAAACAGTATATATGTCCTAGTCATCATGGCCGGGAAGAATCGCTGTTAAGACGCCAAACAAACTGTCTGAAGTTACTGTGGAAACATGTCAAGCTAAAGCATCATCATATCTATACTGTCCAATATATATTAACAACTAATTATGATCACATAATAATGTTAGTTTGAGTTTTTTGAAAAACACTTAAAATTATTCGTATTTTGTTTGTTTTTCAGCATGGATGAAGCATCCTTATAATAATGTAGATAACATGTGTCTGAATCAGGACAAAAAGAGACAAAAGACAAAAATAGTTACATAAACCGCAAGAGCTGTGAAGCAGCAGTGTTACTGATGACTCCTGAATCCCAATTGAACTGACTGGATTACTCCAGCATTAGCAATACATTTGTTGGGAAAAACAAATCCTAAATGCAGTGTAGTGCAACAATTATATTATAACCTCATGTAATTGTTCAGAATAGGACATCCAGTCACACGCAGTAGTGCTGAGAAACTTGTGCAGCAGCAGAGCACAGTTTGTCTGAAGTGAACCTACAGAGAAATCATAGCATATGAAACTATAGCACAATGCACCTTTCATACACAGTAAAGAAATATTTTTAAAAATAGCAATACATAAAGTGTTAAAAGCCCCACTCTTGTTTGTAAAATTATAGCATGATTTTGATATTTTGATTAATTATTTAAAGGAAAATTCAGGAACTTTTCTCAGAACGGGACCAGCACAACATATACACCAAACTTTATTAACTCTGCCATTTATTAACAAATGGCACCATCATTCAACTCCAAAGACATGAATATTGCCATTTGTTTGTTTTAAACCCCTAAGATTAGCAATATCATTGTGTCATTTTGGTGAACAGAAAGATATCTGATTGGTAATGAAATGGTGACTTATAAAGCTAAGTCCAGTTGTTTTAGTTTACACATAGTCTGTATTTGAGAATCATAAAACTGGGCACTTCTTGTTTGGTTAAAATCCCATGGCACAATGTTAAAAACTAAGCTCAAAAAAACCCAAAAAGTTTCCAAATCTGCTCAGTGAGTGAACCAGGATGCCGCAAAAGCACTTTACTGCCATGGAACCAAAAACAAACACACAAACAAACACACAAACAAACACACAAACTAACAAACACACAAACAAAACAGTTGACTGCAGCACAAAAAAGTGTCTAATGAAGATTATTAATATTATTATTATTATGATAGTTTTAATGAACATTGGAAGCAAAGTAATAACATCTAGATTGGAAATGAGAAGGTGCCTCTCCCTCCTGTGTAACCCTGTGTCTCCATCTCCAAAAGTCAAAATGCTTTGTTCCACCTTGTGATGTCATGAGGTGGTAGTTTATAAGTTACCAGTTACCTTTTACCTTCAGTTAAGTAGAGATTGGTGATTCCAGAGCGGAAATTATCCAAATAATTCTACTGAAAGCATACAGAATGAAAAAGTATCACATGACATCACAAGGTGGAGTTTTTGGTTTGATAGAAGAGTTAGTAAATTGTTAAACCTGAGCAGTTTCTTTCAGATATTGTGCTAAATGATGAAAGAGGATACTGCGGTGCTGTCCGTTGTTCTGAAATGACACGACACCAAACGTGGACATGATAATGGTCAGTTAAAGCCTGCCTCTCACTGAACACCCCACAGCGGAAATGAACGCACAAACTCGGAGAAAAACAGTCCCGCTGCAATCTCTGTTTAGACCCAGAAAAGAAGGACACATAATATAAGCTGTGGGTGGAGATCAGGAGAAGATAGGGCTTTTGATGATAACACACTTCTCCAGGAGCTAAATTTAATTTCCTTTGAAAGGCGAGAGTGAAGCAAAAAAAACTCATGGGGCACCTAAATGTATGAAGAAAGATCTGGTGTGACAAAATAACTTGACAGAAATGGGGTGATGGTGCAGTTAAAGATCCTATATTATGCAAATGAGTGAGTTTTGTGAGTTTGAAGCCATGTTATAATGCTGTTACTTCCCCAAAAACTTCCTTGGAGTTGTGTTATGTTTCATTCACACATTTTTGAGTAATCCTTTATGATTAGTCTGGCTACATCTCCAAAGCTTAAAATGCTGTGTTCCACCTTGTGATGTCATGTAGTGGTGGTTTTCAAGTGAACAGCTACTTTTTACATCGTGTTCAGTGGAAATGGTCAATTCTAGGGCTGAAATTATCCAACTGATTCTCGTGGAGGTATATGGAATTTAAAAACACAGTGGAGCACTTCCTGTATTACCACATGACATCACAAGGTGGAGCAGAGTGTTTTCTGTTTGAGAGAAGAACTCGACCCCACTACGGTTAGTGTATTTCAGTGATCTTAAAAGGAAAATACAAGATGTGATACAATAAAATACATAATATTTATTTAAAATGGAAAAGAAAATGTAATATACAGATAGATTACACAAAATTTACAAATAATGAACAGTTTATATAGATAAATATGAAACGGTTTGTTATGGGCACTTAAAAATACATGAATAAACACTAAGGAGAAAATAGTATGAACGTAAAATACTTCCAACTTCTGCCTGGCAAGTCCACACTGGAAAACATAAGTAAAATGTCTAAGTGAGGGAAAACTGGTGTATTTTCCCATTTCAATTACCGGAAAAGTCTTGTTAAATTGGTAGATAAAGTTACTTATCAATTTGAGGACAAATACAGAAATAAAAACACCGTGTACACTTTAAGAGCAAAAAGATGAGCCTGACAGTAGCAGTTACAAAAAAAGGAGTGAAAAAGTGAAATCGAAACCAATGTCGATGGAGCCGGAAGCCCCCCCATGCTCACTTCCTATTTGGAACGCAGCGGCTAGCGGGTTAGCCATGTCCATTTATACACACAGTCTATGGCAACATTATTAAAAATATGAGTCCGCACTTAACTTGGTTTTTGGGGGATCATTTTGGATAACAGGCTCTTCTTCAGTTCTGTCACCATTCCAGGGACAAAATGGGATATAGCGCCCCCAAGAGCACCTTGAAAAGAAGGAGCTGATCCCAAATGGAAGATCATAAACTTGGGACAGTTTGCTCGTATCTTCTACATCGTCTTCTTCATCCAAACATAAAAGGCCACGCTCTCTCTTAGTTCCTGTGGAAATGCACAAAAATAACATTTACACTACCAATAAAAATGAGATAACTACAATAATCAGAATTAGATTTGTTGAATTTTAAAATATAATGTCACAAACAGACCTGGGGTTGTGTTTTATTTCATTCACACATGTTTAACAAATAAATACTGCATATTTAGACTGAGTTCTTCTCTCAAACACTCTGTTCCACCTTGTGATGCCATGTGGTAATACAGGAAGTGCACCATTTTGTTTTTAAACTCCATATACCTCCACTAGAATCATTTGTATTATTATTATTATGATGCCACAAGGTAGAACAGAGGTTTTGAGCTTTGGAGAAGTAAACAGACTAAAAAGGATTATTCAAACAGGTCTGTTTTTGATGAGATGAACATTATCACACGACTAACAGCTCATAAGAGTCCATTTTGTTACAACACAAAAAGAGCTTATTTGATAATTAAAAGATTATTTTCTTGTGAAAACCTGCACAGGTGTAAATATTCAGAAAGAAAACCATCAGATAACGCTCCTCAGAATGACTAACTGTTTACTTGACATTTCAGTAATATGACAAGTGCAGAACTGCAGTCTGTGATAGTAACCAGCACCAGAATCACACAACTGCAGTTACACTGCAAACAATACTCAAAACACACTTCATCACTTCAGTTAGTCCAAAACTCTGCTGTGCATCTTTTAACAGGGAGCAAAAAGTGCTGGACTGATTTCCTGTTCATTTTAGAACAAGAATTTGTGTTAGAATGACTAACTGTTTACTTGACATTTCAGTAATATGACAAGTGCAGAACTGCAGTCTGTGATAGTAACCAGCACCAGAATCACACAACTGCAGTTACACTGCAAACAATACTCAAAACACACTTCATCACTTCAGTTAGTCCAAAACTCTGCTGTGCATCTTTTAACAGGGAGCAAAAAGTGCTGGACTGATTTCCTGTTCATTTTAGAACAAGAATTTTTGTTGTTTGTTTGTAAAGCTTTGAATGGACTGGCCCCACAACACATCTCATCCAGAGACTCTGAGGTCCGAGGGCCAGCTCCTCTCTTGTCTTTTATTTATTTTATTATTTTATGATTGATTTATTTACTTATTTATTGTTTTTTAACTGCTTTTATTTATAGAATTTTACATTTTTATTAATTGGTTTTATTTATTTATTATTCTTTTATCTTTTGATTATATTAGTTCCTTTTGTCCGAAACATAATTCTGCTGACTTTAAAGTTAGTTAAATGTTTTAGATTGCTATGTGAAGCAGTTTAAAAACTGTCTTGTTTATAAAATGTGCTACACAAATATAGATAGGAAACTATAGTGTCGTAGTTCAACATTTTTATTTAGATTGCGGATCATTTCAATGAGTAAACACAGTCCCGCTCTCATTTTGAACCATTTGAAACAAATCTTGGTAGTTTCTCTCTGTGATTAGTTCTCACATTGGCTTCTGTCATGTAAATAAATAAAAAAGAGACAAACAGTTTCCAAAGTGCTGCACAAATACATACTAAAAGCAACAATAATAATATAATAATAACAATAAAAATATATTGAAATATTGAAATATTGTGGGCTGCTGTATCGATATATTAGTAGAGTTAGTATACTATTGTTTTACTAGATTATTTTGTGAAAGAGCTACAGTTGTGTTGCTTGTTTTGAGGGAGGAAACTTACCATCCATTTGACATTTTCACTGTTTTGATGAGTAAATAGGGCGATTTTCATATTAACTTGGCACAAACCTACTATTTTAATAAAGACTTTTAGTATCACAGCCAAGATACAGCTCTGGAAAAAAATAAGAACCCACTGCATTTTTTTAAATCAGCCTCTACATGTGTGACGGCCGTAACATCCCAGCGTCTGGTGAATCCAACACAAGCTCAACTCATTCTGCTTCATGAGGGACTAATGAACCAAATCTGAATTAAGGAGGAAAAGGATAAAAAACACTGCTGTGTTCATAAAGCTGTGGCTTATTCCACCAAATCTTGTGTTTGTGCTGTTTTAAAATGATCTTCTTTTCTTCACATTATTTGAGGTCTGAAAACATTACATTTTTTTTGTTACTTTGACCGTTTGTCATTTTCTGCAAATAAATGCTCTAAATTACAATATTTTAATTCGGAATTTGGCAGTAAAATCAGAGATAATTTTGCCGTGGTCTCTTTTTTTCCAGAACTGTATATCACATGGTATTGAATGGAAAGCTCATTGTATTGTAAAGCGTATCATGGCCTGTGTGACGACGTATGCATCGTATCTGCAATTTCTTAATGATGCCCGGCCATAATAATGTCTATGTTGAACAAAAGGCCAAAACGCTCATTGAAAGTACTTAAAGGCCTGAAGGAAAGACTCAAGGCCTTAGACAGACATGATCAGATTAGTTAACAGTATTAGAGTTTACCAGGGATTGTGTTGTCGAGGAAAAATCCAAGGAACCCTCCAATAAACATATGTGTGCTGAGGAGAATCTGCAGCACCTGGTCTATTTCTTTAACACCTGTAAGACAACGCAAATAATATAATAGTTACTCACAGCTGTTCAATCTTCTAATTCTATGGATACATCATTGCAGTGCCTGGAATGTTCCACAGTGACATTAAACAGCTTAACTTTACATTTATTCAATTACTGGTGGTTTTATAGCTCAAAAAAACAAGACAAACAGACATTCTGATCATGAGCGAGGTCTCCTCTCCACAGATCTGATTTGTAACTCGATCTGGTTTGGTCCCCGTGAAGATAGAAAGGTTTAATGCCACACTGTGAAACATTTCAGACAAAGCAATAACATCTCCATGAAGAAAACCAAATAATGGATCTTCCACCAGAAAAGTTACACAATGCACTTTTAATTAGGTCGGAAATTATGGAAGAATATCTGATTGTCATAAATTGTTAAATAAATGCAAGAATCACACAATGTAATGTATTCTTAAAAGGTCCTACATCACACAAAATGGATTCTTGTGAACTTAAGGTCATGTTATAATGCGGATCCTCAAAAACATTTACCAAAGCAAAGCAATAATGAGCAAGAAAAATGATCTGATGAAAGCTTTTTTGCCGAAATGTTATTGAAAATTTTAAAAAATCTTTTGGACATTGATCATCTTAGTGCACAGTGCATTTTTTTCCACATTTAATTACTCTTCTTTGCATTTGTAAGAATTTTGGTGTGTGTTTTCTGTTCCTTTTGGTTCCTCAAAAACAGACCTGGAGTTGTGTTTTGCTTTATTCACACATTTTTAAGACACTACACTGCAAATTTAAAATGACTTCTTCTCTCTGTTCCCTCATGTGTTAATACAGGAATTATTGTGTTTCCAAACTCGATCCACCTTCAAAAGAATCACGTGGATCATTTCAGTCCTGGAATTGTCAATCTTCACTGAACTAAAAGTCAAGTAACGTAAATTTAGAGATGCAAACAGACTTATTATAATAAAGGTTTACTCAAACACGTGTGAATGAAACAAAACTCAACTCTAGGTAGGTTTTTCTTCACTTCAACAGACGCTATAAGTAACTGCTAACGTTGCTAATATCACCATATCAATCACAGTTTGGATTAAGTATTAACCGCACTTGTCAATCTTAATTACTTTATAACCAGTGGAATAAAACAAAATGGTACCTGTTACTAAGGAGTTTGGATTCTTCTGTAACCAGTTTGGAATTGTAAGTGCAGAGAACATTGAAAACCCAAAAATGAAAATGTTCCTGGAGGAGTTCATGTCAGTCGTCTGAAAATACAAAGTTTATAGCTTTAATCAGTGTACGATAACTTCACATTACATAAAACATAACACAGATTAAAAGAATAGTGTAATATATTCCCTTAAATTGTGTTTTATATGTTTTTTACCTGCAGATTTGAAACGCCAGCGGCTGATATGACTCCAAACATGATTAAAAACATGCCTCCGATTACAGGGGTGGGGATGGTAGTGAAGATGGCTCCGATCTTTCCCACAATTCCTATTAAAATCATGACAATTCCGCTCACCAGGATCACCATTCGGCTCCCCACCTGTTCATAAAGACGTACAGAGTTGAACAAAGGACATAATACATTACTGATGCAGGCTACTTTTATTTTATTTTTTTAAACTAAGTGTTATCAGTGTAAAATAGCCGAAAGGAATGGAAAATATTATTATCAAGAACTTAAAGCAGAACTAAATACTAAATCCACTTTTTGGTGCCTCAACTATGTACATGGTGTTTTAATTGCATTTTTTACTGTTCCCGTCATCCACTTTCTGAAATTTAAGTGTGGCGACTATAATTTCAAGTACTATGTAACATCACACAGCACTGCCTTCATTACAGTCAGATGCGCTTTCGGTTCCATCGACTCCAAATGACTTTACATTGAAAAACCATCATCCCTCTATCTTTTTTATTTGCTATTTTGTCTGTAATTAAACTGATATTTCTGATACAGAACTGACTCCAAATTTGCCCCTTTCATAAGCCTCGGTGAGCTTCATTTGACTGGAGTTAAACGCACTTAGTCCACTTCTTTATACAAGTCTGTGGTCCAAACTCTGCCCCTGCTCCCCCTCACTCTTTCTTTAGTCCTCTAGGTACTGCCCCAGTTTAGGAGCTCAAATTGAAATGAAATAGCAGAGTGTAGGTGTTTTTTACTTAATTTAACTTAACTAAATAACTTTATAAATAACTGGAACCCAGTTTAGGAGCTTAAATTGAAATGAAATAGCAGAGTAATAACTTAACTAAATAACTTTGATCATCCTCAGACATGTGAATAGAAATGTACGTTGTAAAAGTTTGAATCATTGTACATTTTGCTTTCATCAGACTCATTACAAACTATGATCTGCTTTTAAAATTCGTTTCATAATTATAAGTGACTCGATTTGCTCAGAATGTAAATTTGTTTGATTGGACCCATCCTTCAGAGTCTCTGGGAAAACCTGTCAGGAGCTCTCCAGAACTCAGATACAAGATGCTGGTTTAAGATGTAAATAAATCTAAACTAGTAGAGTCCGTAACTTTTTGACATGTATTTGAGCAAAACTTGTGTTGCCCGAGTACAGTATAAGCAGCACTGAAGGTCAAAATAAGTGTGTACTGCATCTAATTATAAAATATATTGTCAGAGAATCAGAAAGTGCTCTAAAAGCTGAGTCTGACATCTGCTTGTCTCACGGTGATGACATTGTTTTAGATGTTCCTCAGTGCGGCATTAAAAAAAATTATCTTGCATGTGTTAATTTATGCTTTTAATCCTCCAAATTACCGCAAAAACCATGGAGATAGTAAAATTAAATGCCATACCGTAGATCATTTTAGAAAAAATTAAAACATTTAAATGAAGTGAAGCAGATGCAAGATCCTCTACCAGAAAAGTGAGGTTCTGCACATTTAAGACAGTGGTACAGTGGCTTTAACACAATTAGATAACAAATAAACTGGTTGTGGTAAGAAGTGGTCAGTTACAATAAAATCCTGTCTTACCTTAGTGATTCCCAGCGCTGCTATATTCTCACTGAACGATGTTGTCCCATTCCCGGTCCCAAACGCTCCGGCCAGCAGGGCCCCCAGCCCCTCCACGCCGATGCCCCGGTTGATGGCGTGTTTGGGGGGAGGGGGAGCGCCGGAGAGCCTGGCGCAGGAATGATAGTCGCCCACAGACTCTGCCATAGAGCACACGATACCAGCCAGGATGCCAAAGACCCCCGCCAAGCTCACCGTCGGCATGCCCCACTGACCTGAAGGACCAAACGTGAATGGAATAACTTTTAGGCGAACCACAGACTGTAGAAAGAGGCCGACTAAGGAAGTATGACGTCACCCATAGCGCTCGGCTTCAGTCAAATGAAGCTCACGAGGCTAGCACTTATAGGAGCGAATTTGAACGGGTTTCATATGAATAGGAATTTATTTATGAACAAAATAGCAAAATAAAAACACCAGGATCATGTAGAGCGGGTTAATACGAACATTTTAAGACCAAAAAATGAGGCTCACTGCAGCAGTTATAGAGAGAGGGACAATTTTCAGGATAAACCAACTGGAATTGATAAAGCCGGAAGCGCTCCCATGAGCACTTCCACGTACATGGGTCAAAAACATAGATTTTCAACAGGAAAATTTAAAAAATTAGTTTCTATTGAACCTTTTCAAATATTTACAATGTCAGGTTTGCATAAATCTATGTCTGACATTTATATGAAGGATTTTTACAGTTTTTTATGTACATGAATTGGCTACAACCTTAAAAAATGTCATGTGATGTGACCAAGAATAACCTTAAAGTAGTTTTCTGTTCTAAAACATGGTTGGAATGTTAATCTAAGTTGTGAGAAACATGAACATGAGATTGAGATTTGAAAACATGAGATTTGAAAAAATGGACACGCTTGGACAATATTTGTTTGAATATTATGGGGAAAATAAAAGCATTTCAAAAAATAAAGAAAGAAAATACATTTGATTAGGCTTAGAGTCATGTTAAAGAAGTGTAAAAATCAGTTAAGGACACACCACATAATGTTTTAACACAAAAAACATGCAGAATGATTAGGCTTAGAGTCATGTTAAAGAAGTGTAAAAATCAGTTAAGGACACACCACATAATGTTTTAACACAAAAAAAACATGCAGAATAACTAATCATTTCTGAAAAAAATGATTTGGTTCCATGGAGGTCAGATGTAATACAGGTGTGTGGGGAATTATTAGGAAATTTGAACCTTCTCCAGTGAAGAAATTGCAATTGGACACACGTCATGTCATTGATCCACATACAGAATAACAAATGGTAATTATGGGCCTGTTATACATTATAATTGGTAATCTCCATGGCAACAATCTAAATGTTTCATATTCTGAATCTCATGCATAGAATTTAAACGTGTTGTACATGATTTTTAATCTCCTAAAAACATGATAAACAGTGCTATCTCATTTCAAAGTATTTCTTATCTACCTTATGCATTCAGGAGCCTAATTATTCAATAACTAGCAGGCTAACATGCATTTCCTAATTATTGGCCAAAACACTTTATGATTGAATGGAAACAGAACACAGTGGTTGTATTTTGACCTCAAGAGCTGCTTATACAATATGTCTGTACTGGGGCACGACAATTTTACTCAAATACATGGACAAAAATCTTCTACAAGCCTCTTTAAATATTAGAAACAAGATTTAATTCTGAATCTTTATGTATTAACAAATATAGCTTAAGTTTTGATTGGTTTGAGAATGATTTCAGATTGGTTAGAAGTGTCTTTTTTCACAAAATAATCATTAAGAAAAGCAAGAAAAACTAGGAAATTGCTTTTGAGATGAGAACATACTATTCTTTGATCAGATATTTTTGATTGAAACAGAAAAAAAAAATTCTGAATTACCTTGCAAATAAAATAATCTTATTCAAACAAGGAAATGGATTTGTCAGAACTATTCAAAACAGATATTGTCAATTAAAGTTGTTTCAAAAATATAAAAGTCTAGATCTTCCCAGTGCCTACTCAGTAATCTGCTTTTCTGTGACTTCTTAACTTTTATATTTATATCTTTTTACATATTATAACACATAAGAAAATTGCGTAATATATAGAGACCCTTTAATGATTTATTAATGAAAAAACTAATAGAGAGCTGTAATGATATATTCTTGTATATATCTAGTTTTCTTGTAAATATCTAGTTTGATGACACTCACCAGGATAAGGGAAGTTGAACCATGGTGCTTTTCCTAACACATCCCCTTTAATATCAGTGCGAGCCTGGTAGCCATATTTGTGTGGGTCTGAAGGTAGAACGTTGTAGATGGTGAGGAGGTAACAAACCAACCACGAGACCGCTATGCCCAGGAGAATCTGTCAATATCTGTCATTAGAAACACTGGACTCAAAGAAATATTTGACTTTAGGACTGCTTGATCTTGTACTACTCTTGTACTTTAATCCTGATGTGGGCTTGGTTTGGTCCTGTTCCAGTCCTGGTTTAGTCCAAGGCTATCTACATGAGTTAAAATTACATTAGTATCTTATTTACTTTTTAATTATGATTTACATTTTACTATTTCTGACAAGTTTCAGTAAGTCAATGATTTGTCAATGGAGTTTTAGAAGAGGAAAAAAACCACTGGCTGACATTTAGATTGAAGTTATAATAATTATTGACATCAGTCATACATCTTGGGCCCTGTCTTGCCCCCAATCTTAGCTCTAGCTCAGATGTGGGGCATTAAGCTGTAAACTAAAGGTTTGCCAATGGTTTGGTCTCCATAAAGAAAGGTTATGCCGTACTGTGAAATACCAACATTCCAGACAGAGCAAAACATATCTAAATAGAAAAGCATTAGACAAACCTTCCACCAGAAAAGTTACACAATGTGCCATTAATATTATGTTTTTCCAATGTGGTTTTTAATTACAAATAAACTCAAAATAGTCAAAGATGCCCACACATTTTACCAAATTAAAATAAAGATTAATATTGTGTTCCTTTATGCAGAGTGCTACATACCGGCATGATCTGGAAGAGGTAGAACTTGGAAGTGTGAAATTTCCTGGCTCTGCTGTACGTGGGGATGGGCAGAGGAACCCTACAGAGATACTGAGAGAAGACGATGATCAGAACAGTGGTCCTGGGGAAAGATCAATTAGATTAGATATATTTCAAACATACATTCATGTGAATTGGGTGCAATTATCAAGCAATGTGTTCAGTTCAATTTATTATGCTGTGAAACTAATCTGATGGTTAGGATTTCAAGTGGAACTTCTTGCAGTATGGCCATTGTGTCCTTGAAATGGTCAATCTCTACTAAACGAAAGTTCAAAAGTAGCTGTTTACTTGAAATCTATTGCTTTATGACATCACCAGGTGGAACAGAGCATGGAGATGTAGACAAACTGATAACACAGGATTGTTCAAACATGTGGGAATGAAACAATAAATAACTTCAGGCATGAGGAAACCATGAGATGGCGTAATACAGGTCCTTTAAAGTTGACCCATAGCCCACTGTACAAGGCGTAACCATGACAACTGCACCCACTCCAGGACCACAGACCAGTGTCACCACCAGCTGCTGCCAGGATTCATTTCAACTTTTCTCTTATGAAGTCTTTCTGTCCCCACTGGGAGCTGGTTCTGTATTCATTTAAAAAGCCAGAAGGCACAGAACAGTACAGTGTA
Organism: Scartelaos histophorus; assembly: GCA_000787155.1. Classification (NCBI taxonomy): domain Eukaryota; kingdom Metazoa; phylum Chordata; class Actinopteri; order Gobiiformes; family Gobiidae; genus Scartelaos; species Scartelaos histophorus. The sequence goes on along the minus strand of JACN01101060.1, from coordinate 5,350 downwards.
GATGCAAAAATAAAAAACTAGACACTGAATATTCCGTAGACATTTTCAAGCTTGGATTACATGATTTTTAATCATATGTGCAATTTTCTAAGGTGACAGTTAACCTGGTACTTGGTTTGAAAAGTCCTATATTACACGAAATGGACTCTTGTGAGGTTTAAGTCACGTTATAATGGTGTATAATGTTGTTTTGAGGTATCAAAAACATACCTGAAGTTGTGTTTCGTTTCATTCACACGTTTTAGTAACATGGGCCCCTTAAAATAATCCCCGACTTCTTTGGCATACTGGCCTTAAATGATAAACGTTGGCGTGAGTAATAAATACGTACCAAAACCCTCTAAACGAACATATTTTAGATTTTTTTTCATATAAAAAAGGACAAAATACGAGAGTAGGGTTTTATCAGTTGTTGGCGTTAGTAAAACAGCAGATCTTAACACAAGTAACGATCTGCTGACGGAAGACAACAACCTTCTTACATCATCGGCTCACAAGGCTTTGCGACGAACAAATATGGCAACCTACTACTGCTTATCATCCTATCTTCTTCTTCTTTTTTAAATAAAAAATGTACGAAAATATGTTTGTTCTGAGGTATTTTGGTACTATGTATTTATTACTGACACCAGCGTTTATCATTTAAGGCCAGTATGTCAAAGTAGTCGGGGATCCTTTTAAGCATATATAATGAGATATTGTTATGTACAGTGCAGAGATTCCCCAGTGACTTCCTGCTTTGTCTCCCGCTGTGTTGTACAGAGACAGGCCGATCAGAGAGACGGTGGGAGCGATGGTTAAAGGACCAATGAACCTCATGAGGAACCCAATGAGACCAGAGAAACCAACCACGATCTGTAAGACCGAGGCAACCATGATGGAACCCTGCAACTGAGAGAGGGAAGGAGGAGAGACAAAGAGAGAAAGAGAACACAGTAAAACAAAAAGGTATGGTATAAGAAACTTTATATCCTGAATATATCAACTGTTTATGTGTGTCTGAATACACCAATATTAAAACAGCTCATTTTTTGTTTTGCTTTTCTTGTTAGTTTGGAAATATTTCTTTGTGGGTACTTATTTGGATGGCCTACATTTGTGTGCATGAGCGGATGTCATAATTTTTATCACTTCACCTGACAGATATGGTAATCTATCTTCCTATGGTAAACCAATAATCCTAATCATTCTTATCTGTTTTGGCGAGAGGCACCATGGGAAACTTACAATGCGTAAACGACTCTGCCACTCCTCTATGAAAACAGGAGAGGAGGTGTTCACGAGGCTGGCGTTCTGAGTCCAGGCCGGGCACTCAAGCTCGGGCAGAGACAGTAAGGCCATGGCGGGGGTCACCAAGGAGAAGGTGCCCCCCTGGAGGATGGGCAGTCTGCAGTGAAGAATGAGAAGGAGTTTTACTGATTCTACCTTGGCTTTGGTATGAACCAATATCAGGTGTCTTTCCTGAAAAAACACTTCACTAAGTTTGTGATTTTTTTTAAATAAGAGGAATCATTAAAAAGCTAAATATCTCATGTCCCTGATATGCACTTCTGCCTTCATCAGAGCTTTCATCTGAATGCCCTGAGGTGCCTCTTATCAGCTGTTGTTCAGGCTTGGTCAGTTTGATACATGTGTCAGATCTATCAGACTGACCACTGTCCCTGTCTCTGCCATGTGGTGTTTTTGGAGAAGTGAGTCCCATGTGTGAGCCAAGGTAAACACCCCCTCGTCTCTGTTGATGGTCTGTGCTTCCTGATTTCAATATCCTCTTGTATCAGTATTAATAGTGGACACCTCACACAGAGGTGGAAGTGCTACCGGCAAAACTTGACAGACAAATAAGCTATTTAGCTTTTTACAGATTTGTTTTAGAAGAAGAAAACAAGAATTTTTGAAACAAACTTAAGCATGCTACCAGAACTTTCTAAAAGATTAAGAGCTATTAATTTCATAATATGTTAATAATATTATATAAACTTGTTGGCTGAATTCGAGGTTTAAAATAAGGTGCATATCAATATGTATTGTGTTAATTGGTAAAAAAGTGTTTATGTTCTCAAATTGGCTAATTGGAAAGTCAGATCTGTATCAGTTGATAACTAACCCCACACCTAAACCATTACATTTCCAGTAAGACCTCGAAACACTTCTATCGAAGTCTTCTGTCTAGTATCTAAACCCCTCATATCTAAAAAGAGTGCGTTCCGTGACAGGTTAGGGCGCCCTCACCTGACCCCCAGTGTGACCTGCAGCAGCGTGCACAGCCCCGACACAAAGAAGATGTTGTTGATGAGGAGTCCCTGTGTGAGACTGTCATTCTGCAGACACAGACGCTCCGAGAGGATCAGAGGGATGGAGACCATGCCCCCGAACGCTGTCAGGTAATGCTGAAGGAACACAGGAACTATACTTTAGCTTTAAAACCACTCATGACTTGTGTGAAAGGTCCAATATTAAGCAAAATTGACTCTTGTCTTTAAGTCACATTATAACAAACCTGAAAATGCGTCTTGTTTCATTCACACGTTTGTATAATAATCAAAAATAATTAAAATTCCCTCAGAATTCTTATCACCAAGAGCACAGTCTCTGCTGTTCCAGGACACACTGTCTTCAGAGAATTTTTGTTCTTATTCCCTGTTAGAAGAAAACATTCACTCCTACTGAAACTAATCTGAAACTTGCTGTGTCAGATCTGTATGTCACAAATATTTTTTAATGAATCACTTCTTTTAACCTCCCTCAACTTGTTTTTAACTGAAACAAGGCTTGACAAAAACACTGGCAATGTATGTTTGATGAAGATGATGAAGAAACAACATTATATAGAAGAAAGTTTGATATGGACTCTTTTAAACTATAGGGATTCTAAAAGTTGATGTCAAATGAACTGAATTTTCAAGTTACCTGAAGAGCCAGAAACACACAGAGGTACCATGGCGGGACATCAGTGACGCAGTAGGTTGGCTTATTCCTGTCGTCTTCTTCCTCCTCCTCCTCCTCTTCCTCTCTTCTTCCCCTGTGCCTGTGTGTGTGTCTCCCTATAGCGACGTCACTGCTGTGTTCATCCATCTATAACGACACGCAGACCACATACAGACCAGTATAGACCCAAACATACCGGCAGTGCTTAAGGGCGTTCGTGTGCATTGGTTTCTGCTTAAACTGGCAACAACAAGCAAAGAGGAATGTTAAAGAATGTAACTTTTCTGATGGAGGTTACGCCATCTACTTGTTCCAAAAGAGATGTTATTGCTTTTGTTGAAATGGTCCACGGTATAGCAATAAATATCTGTCTGAAACTACTGCACACCGCATCAGGTTTGTGTAGTTGTATTATATTATTTTGTATTGTGTCTTGAGAATTGTGGGAGCATGAGTGAAGTAGGCTTGTGGGCAGAGCTTTGAACAGAATAGTACTCCTAACCATATAGAGTGTTTGAATAGGGCCCTGGAGAGATCCCTAGATTAGTCAAACATGTATGGATGACACATAAAACCTCTTTGATGAGGGAACACTGTTATAACCTGGCAGAATATTCCCTCTTTAATAAAGAGAAAAGGCCTGCTAAACTTAACCCCTTAATTAAGTTACCAAGCCTGAACCATCAACTGTGCTTGTTCATGTTTTATTACGACTTAATTAAGGTGGAGTTATTATAAAGTGACACCAGTAATACCAGATTGTGGAACATTTAAGACAAAGCAATAACATGTCCATAGAGACAAGCAGTGATGTCAGACCCAACCAGACTGGGAAAAAACAGACATACAGCACAGGAACCACCTTATAAAAGTTCATTTTAGTTCAGGTATTTTTATTTGGTCAATGTTTAACTCATGACAGTCTACATCCTGACTGCATTCTATTGGGTCTGAAGTAGAATAATCACAGTCCTCCATAAACCAAGATTGTATTGTTCTGATTCACAGCAGATCAGACACCAGGAGAGGACATCCTGTTTATCTCTTTATGTCTTTTACTGTTTTATGGCAGTTCTGTTGGATACTCATATTCTCTTTTTGCCTGGGAAAAGTTACTGGGCCAAATAACTGTAATTTAAATAGTATTTTTTTATTATAACTAGTTACATTACTGCCTTACTAAAAAAAGTATTTTGATAACTGTAATCCCTACTTTGTAACTATTTACTGCCCAACAGTGGTGCCCATTTTACATTCTAATAAAGCACAAATCAAAACAGCATTTTCTTACTCACATGAAATGCTTGGTTGTCAACTCCTCCGTTTTCCATTTCAAATCCACATGAAGAGGCAGAGTTCAGACAGAGAGCTGCTGAGGAGGCAAGTGCTTCTGCACATGCTTGATCCCTTGATTTTAAGGCGGTGTTATCTCTTAGGATTCAGATCCAGGGCAAAGTTCACCTAAATGCTATCATTTAGTTAAATTGTTAATCATTGTTAACCTATGAAGTTAACCCAGTACAAAAAACTATATGGATGTATTTGCCTGTGGAATGCACAGATGATGAGCAACAGTTAATGCTTCACCACATACTGACCTTGTGCATATCTGACCAAAGGGTTTTCAACTACAAAGTACATTAGTGTACTTTTGTTTCACAGCAGATCTGCTCCAGACACCAGTAGAGGACTTCTCCTGCTCCCGTTAATAAAATTTTAATCAATAAAAAACCCTAACCCTATAAAAGTCATTACACAAATAAAAAGTATGTTGCTATTTTGGACACATTGCTGCAGATATTATCAGATTAAATTAAATAAAATTAGGACAATTATTTATTATTATACAAATTAGGGTTTGGGGATCGAATGTTCATCCCATGATGTTATGGGCTGTGGATTTATTTATTTAAAACATATGAATAAAAAGACTAAGCAAGTTATTTGTTATCAGGTTACAGTTTTTAGGCTGATCATTCATGAATGTTGACACACAAAGACACTTGTGAATACTTTTCATTTCAGTTTATCGTGTTTGATCTGGTCACAATATGTTATGGTTTGGTGATTATCCAATCAGAAAGCAGAATGAGCCTCACATGAGTCGAATCCAAAATCCAAATCCTGATCTGAATGGTCGTAATCTTAAACTAAGTTAGCACACAGTCTGTAATATGTTTTGTTGAATATTTTGTTGATGAGTCTACACTGGTGTCCAGACAGAAGACAGTCTTTCAGTAGGCGATTCATTTTGCATATGCTTTTTCCCCCAAATAATTCAAAAATGTATTTAGTTTTCTGTAGTCTGCCTTCATAATGTTTTTAAAAGGTACTTTAATCAAATCTGACTTCACCAATGCCTTCAGCATAATGTGTGTTCTTTAATCACTCTTATTATTTATTATTATTATATATTTATTTATTT
>KN488899.1:0-36621 GCA_000787155.1 Scartelaos histophorus | reverse complement strand
CAGCCCTGTAGTAATTGCTGTGACACTCCCCATGACATCACAAGGTGGAGTGTTTTCAGTCTAAATATGCAAAGTTTGCGTGTTAAACGCGTGAATGAAACAAAACACAACTCCAGATATGTTTGTGATGAGGAAACAACATTATACCATAGATGATTAAACACCCTAATATGGGCCCTTTAAGGAAGTATATCATACAAGCTCATTTAAATACTATTGTTATTATTATTACTTTATGTGTTATCACAGTGACCATGACCAAGGATGATTTCACAACAATTTAGACTTAGACAAACTTTATTAATTCACAAGGAAAATCATTTGGACACAGTAGCTCACGCATCAAAATAAAATAATAACAAAGAGAAAATATATAATAACAGAAATCTAAATAAGTAGCAAAAATAGCGACGTGTTATTAAAAGTCTCAAACAAAACATACAAATCAAATTGATCTTATCCTATTATACATGTACACGTCTATATCCTATTTGCACTGTTAGTACAAATTAGTCAGTGTCATGATTCATGTATTTTCTCTGTAACTTGAAAAAGGGAATTTCTATGATAATGTAGTCCTCATTTAGCACCTTAGAAGTGTTTTAGCTGCATTATAGACCTGGTTTAGATCTAAAAGCTAAATATTTTCTCCAGGGCACTTGGTATAAAAGGTTTGAGAGCCTCTCGTCTACAGCGCTCTACTGTTCCCATCTTTCAGGCTCTAGAAGTAAAACTCCCATTTATTTCTTTAAACCTTTAGAAAATAAAAAAAAATGATACAGTAATACACATTTTAAAGGTTGAAAGAGATGAACTAGCTATGTATTAAAGGTGCACTGTGTAACTTTTCTACTGGAGGGTCCGCTCATTGCTTGTATCCATGGAGATGTTACTGGTTTGCCTGGAATGTGCCACAATATGGTATAAGACTTGTCCATGTCCATAAAAAACAAGCATGCGACGAGCTAAGCTAAGCTAAGTTACAGGTCAGATCTATGGAGAGATGTTCACACATGTTAATTGAATGACTGCAAGATGAATGTCATACTGGGAAATATTTTTAGACAAAGCAAAAACATCACAGAAAAGCAGGTGTTTGGCCCTCTTCCTAGAAAGCTACAAAATGGACCTTTAAATATTAGATTGTCAGATGTCAGTTGACGGTTATATCGTGCCATTATTTGTACTTTTCACTGGACCAGTTGAGTTTTGGTCGACTTGCTGCGTAAAGAATACATGGCGCTTTGTTTAAACACTTGAGTACAACGGTGTTTTTGTAGATTTGTGGTGAAACAGGGCTGCGGGTGGATTTGTAGTACATTTAAAGGTGCATTGTGTAACTTTTCTGGTGGATCCTCCATCATATGCCTTTTTCGAGGTATGTTGAGCTATAAAACCAGCTCTATTTGAATAAATGTAAAGTAGACCTGTGTAATGTCATACTGTGGAACATTTAAATCATAGCAATGGCATATCCATAGAGCAAGCAGGGGATGGATCCTCGACCAGAAAAGTTACACATTGCACCAATAATGCATCAGCTGTGGGATAAAATTAATATACTGGTTGATCTCTAGTGTTAACAGACTTATTTTGCTCTATTTTCTGATCTAAAGTTGTGGTTTATTTCACTCACACGTATTTGTAAACCCTGCATAATTAGGCTGAGTCTTTTCTGTTCCAACTTGTGATGTCATGTGGTGAAACAGCATTTGCTCAACTCTGTTTTTAAACTCTGCACTTTTACTACAATCATTTTGATGATTTCACCCCTGGAATTTCAATCTGCCCAGTACTATGAGCTACCTGTATAATTTAGCTGTTGTTTGGGAGTATGAATCATCAGATCAGGCTATTGAACTGTTGATGTCCATGGGTGAGGATGGTGAGTCATTTTTCTACAGAACCGTTGATTTCAGCTGAAACAATGCAGCCGTAGTACTTCAGTGGTAACAGATTTAATTATTCCTCATTTATAAAGATGAACAGTGTAACGTTTATTATGATTGACTTGTCAAAAATATCAAATTGCGTTCAGAAAAACTGGCAAATAGACTGAAATATGAACTCACCAACTAAAACAAGATTCATATTTCAGAATATGTTTGTACAGATCGAAACTACAGATAGCAGGAATAAGACAGGATATTTTGTTGTTTGTGGGAGAATTGTGCTTCATAGATTGCAGCCTTTCTGATTCGCTAATTTCATTGCATTACCGTAAATTCCGGACTATATGCTGCTACTTTTTTCTCGCACTTTGAACCGTGCGGCTTATAACACGATGCGGCTAATATATACGGACGGATTATTTATTTGGCAACACAGCGAGTGCGTAAAACAGCGCTGTCTGTACGGTGAACACATGGATCTAGGGTTAAATGAAGTTACAGCTTTAACTAGAGATGCTGTCAGCACTAAACAGTTTATCCCCGTGCGATAAAATACATGATGATGCTAAATGAACATTGGTGAGGGGGACTCGTCTTACCCGTGTGTGTTAAATGCAGCTGAGAAGAAACATCTCAAACTTCAGTGGCCGAACATTCACTCAGACCTGATCCATAACCTGCCCCCGGGAGAGTCTGAAATCTGCTGAAATCCTACGAGACTCCGACAAGATCCAAGACCCGACAGCGTCTCTTTGTGCAGGAGACGTGCAGGAGAGACGATGAGAGACGGGAGGGATGTGCAGAGGAAGACGCTCGTTTGATTGGGTTTTGAGCAGTTATTTTGCGCTTCATGCACACACCCTCCTCATGGAAAACACACAAAGAAACGCAGATGATGCAGCTTTTAAGTTAAAGGCGACTGATCTGAAGAAGGACGTAGAGCTGCTGCTGTAAACTCTGCATCAGTGAGTCAAGACGAGACGAGACGAGAGGTGGCGACAGGAGCGATAAACTGACTCAACGCAAAAAGACGACAAACCCTTTCAGAGGCGATAAAAGCAGACGGAGCGAACTTGAAAACTTTTTTGAAGATGTGGACACCTGTGGCTAATGTGCAGGTGTGGCTTGTATATGTACAAATCTGAAATTTTGTTGATGCAGTTTATATTCAGGTGCGCTTTATAGTCTGGAAATTACGGTATTTTGATTCCACTGTGCAGGATTATACCTGCATTCTTACTGTGAGCAGCTCTCTTCTCCACAGATCTGACAGGATTTTGACTGATTCCCTATAGAGGGATTATCAGACCACTTTGCGCTCTACTGCTCATGTCGGTCGACACAGTATCATGCCAGTGTCTCTAGGATTTCAGCAGATTTCAGGTTTTCTCAGGGCGGGGCTTGTTGTGTTGATCAGGTATGAGTGGTACTGAAGTTGGAACCGTTTTTTCTCGCCATCTACCCACCCACCATTTAACACATATGAGCCATTAAGACGTATCCCTCTCACTAATGTTAGTTTAGCATCTTCACTTATTTTATCACACGGAGATAAAATGTTTGAGTGAAGTGACAACAGGGCTAGCTAGTGCTGAAACTTCAACCTGAACAGCGGCGCTTTCTGCACTCAGCCTGCGTGCGCATCCGCTGCATTGATAAACAAATAATCCGTATATAATTTGTTTGATTAATGATTAATCACAAAGCAGATGAGATTCTCATTTGGGTTTCAAAGCTGAAATCCTAAAAGAACCCTCAATGATCTCAGTCATTGTCACCTAAACCCTAGCACCTGCAGCCAGACATTCCAGTGCTAGTGTGTCCTGCCATTCTGTTAAAGCACCAGCAACCCTTTTTCAGGGTATTGCATTTGTGTAAAACAGCATTTATCTAAATTTACTTTAAGTTTTATCGAAGACGCCACAGTGAAACATGGTTTGCACATTGCCATATGTCTATAGGCTTGAAGAAATACACAGAGACACACCTCAGCCAGGTGTGGTCTTTCCTCTCCTCTAAACCTCTCTCCTCCAGTCATCCTTCACTCCCTCTGCCTTCTTCTCCCTCTTCTCTGCTCATCCTCGGCTCCTATTTGAGCTGTTTTTCTTTGTAAATCTTCTTTGTAAGTCAACATCCTTTCTCTTATCGGCATTCAACAAGTGCTCCACAGTTACACATAGTAAAGTGAAAGTAAACTAAAGCCGAGCGCTGGTAGAGGCGATGTGCTCTGGCTGTTGTAACCATCTCACAGACTTGGTTTATGCTGTAAATCCAGAATATGTCCAGGAGACTTGCAAGCAAAACTGAAATCTTATTGCAAATTTTGTCCAACTAAGCTGGCCAGAGTTGACGTCTGTCTTTGTTTTTGGTCTATCAGAAACAAAGAAATGAAAGTCTTAATACAATAAAGTCTCATTGAAAATGAGCTGTTTTCCCGTGTTTATCTCCGTGTGTATACATAACTGGTACAAAACCATCAGTACAACTGTGACATTTGCCATTTGTCATATACTTTGTTAATATACTATCAAATATACTATAAAAATGCACACAGCCACAGACGGATCAGAGTGACGTGGTGTAAACCAGCCCATTTCATTTGAACATATTCTAATTGGCAGACGCACAGGTTTTAGACCAGAGGTGTGACGAATATGATGTAAATGAGGCATTATGGAGGTTGGGCAATAGAAGGAGCGTTTTCCAATCGATTTCAGTGAGAACCATTCCACACTGATCGTGTGTAGAACTCAATTCAGAGTGCCCCAAATATCACCCAGCCCTGCTATAGATCACAGTGTTTATGCTCGTGCAAGGTCTCATTCAAACTGGGGTCACTTTTGTCACAACCTTTAAAACTGCTGTGTTGATGGAATAAAAATATTGAACACCAGTGTAACTTTGTGTCCTGTGCAGTGTCTGAATGCCAACTCTGAGGGCCATGGAGTTGAGTCGGCAACTGTGTGGGAAGATGAGGAGGTCCAAACGATCGCAGGCTTCTTCTCCCCCTAGCACCCCGCCCGGTCTGCACATCCACCTGTACATCCCCGACACAGAGCCCCTCCACTACAAAGGCAACTGCTACACCGCTGAAGAGCTCTGCGTCGAAGCTGCCAAGAAGTGCTGTAAGTTAAAGCAGACCTATTTTGCAAAACACTTATTTTCACCATATTGCCAGTCAACCCCATTGCCACCAGCATTTGCCGACTGCTCTGTACTTTCTACTTCAATTTTATTTTGTTATTTGATGATGCGTAAAGGATTCTTGTAGTCATTTTGGTATAAAGAAAGAAATCTGTTACTCGCTACTGTGATCTACAACTACGTATTGGAGGTGCCTCTTTGTTGTAATGACATTTATGGCCATTTTTCTAGTATAAAAATCAGCAAACTTGTCATTTTAGTTGAATATCATGATTTAAGATTGTAAATGTAAATTACATAATGATCCATGAGTGTCAAAAAAACAAAACTAAAAAATAAACTACAAAATCCATACTGGAGCAAAGAAATAGTGCCCAAAATGTGTACTGCCCTCCAAAAATATTGATCAAAGAGGTAAATATTATTTGCTTTTTCTGAAAATTCAAACTTAAATGTGATTGGTAGAATCTAGCTGTCATCACTCAGTTTTACAGAGTTTTTTCTTTGTTTGAACACAGAGCTGCATGTCAATATGCTTATGTGATTTTATCTTAACATTTTCACTGGAATGAGATCAAAATTCTGACAAAATACAACTCCAGGCATGTATGATTAGGAATCAACATTATAACAGAAAATGATATAAAGCCTGTCACTTAGGTATTTCTTGATCCTAAACATAGGGCACTTCAGGGTGTGCTATAGGGGACTATCACTCTTTATTTCCTTGTTTTCCGGCAGCAATCTCCCCGTTATGCTTCAACTTGTTTTCCCTGTACAATGAAGAGAGTCGTCTGTGGTACCCTCCCAACCATGAGTTCAAGATCACAGATGACATGACTCTCAAGTTGCATTATCGCATGAGGTAAGACCGTGAGCACACCGGCCTTCCTCCATCTTAGCACACTTGGTTTAATATAATGCTAATGTGATAGTTACATCATCTGGATTGTAGTACTGTAGTACAGAGGTCTCCATTTTACAGAAGTGCACTCTTTACAGAAAGGCAGATTTTATGGACTTGGACTTGATCTCGGATTTGTTGTAGATTTTGAGCCAGTTTTACAAGTAAATGAAGGAATGTACAGTTTTAGTTTTAAATTAATGGAACTTATTGTGATAAAAACAATACATTATAGAAAATTGCATCTTTTGTTCATATCGTGCAGCCCTACAGAAAGGGAGTTATATAAGGCACAAAAGAAAGTGTCATGTGCGAATCCTTGAAACTGTCATAGAAATAATCTAAGCCTTTTTAGACCAGTCTTCAAATAGTGCTATTTTTTATACCTCAGACATTATAACTTAGAATTATTTTTTCATGCATACAAGTGTACTACCTGTTTTCTAATCTTCTATGCTTTTACCAGATTTTACTTTAAGAACTGGCACGGCACTGCAGAGGGGGAGTCTCCTGTGTGGAGGCACTGCATCAGTAAACCCAGAGGTGGCCTGAGCCCTCATAAAATCCTAGAAGGAACTCCTCTGCTGGACGGTGCCTCTCTGGAGTATCTGTTTGCTCAGGTGTGTGCCCACTGCTCACTGCTGATGTTTCTAAGGACTACGGTTGCACATTCAATGACAAATTTACAGTTAAATCAAGATAGCTGCAAGATATTGATTATTATTGATATTGATAGATTGTTCTCTGCAAAGAACATAATATCCTGTTTTTATAGAGAGAAATCTTGTACCTGTATTTTATTTTAGATTCAGGGGATTTGTGTATTAGTTTAATTTTCAGTCTTTATTCAGATAAGCTCTCCGAGTACCTTGCAATATAAACTGTATAAAGTGTGCAGTCCTAAGTCTTCCCTTTTAATTATGCATTAAATAGGCCATGTTTTATGTTAACACACATCAAAATCAGATTATAATTAGATTTCTTGGTATTTAAGATGATTTAAATTACATGTAAACTGCATCAAAAGGACCATAATCAGAAAGTAAACCAATTATTTTCCTGTTTACATATTATTTTACTAGACTTATAACTCCAAAAATCTGTTAATAACTTGATTTTGAGTGCATATGTAACTGCAGTCACTGATGTGTCTTATTTCATTTGTAGTATGTTTCTTCTCTCAACTTTAAGCAATTTTTAACATTATTTTTGTTTATGCTGTGCAGGGCCTCCATGACTTCCACACAGGCCTGATCCCTCTGAGACAGTCTCACTCAGATTCAGAGCAACATGAAATAGAGAATGAATGTTTGGGCATGGCTGTTCTGGCTATTACTCATCATTCTCTCACAAAAGAGATTCCACTCACCACAGTTTCACAAGAAATAAGGTATGTGCACTTGGCCCATCCCTGTTATCCCTTTTTTGACCCCTTTCTGATTTGAAAAAAGCTTCAGGTCTTACATTACGTTACGCAAAACTGAATCTTACTCAGAGTTGAGTTTTGTTTCACACGTTTGAGTTATCCTTTATTAGCCTGTCTACATCTCCAAAGCTCAAAATTCTCTCTTCCACCTTGTGATGTCGTGAAGCAGTAGTTTTCAAGTTAACAGCTCCTTTTACCGTTTATTCAGTAGAGATTAGCAACTCCAGCGTTGTAATTATCCAAATGTATTACCACGCGACATCAGAAGGTGGAACAGAGTGTTTTCTGTTTGAGAGAAGAACCTAAATATGCAGGTTTGGGTGTTAAACAAGTGTGAATGAAACAAAACACCAACTCCAGGTATGTTTTTGATGAGGAAAAATCATAACAGGGATCAGAAAACAGCGTATTTTTGATCTTTTAAAGTGCACCTGGCAGGCTTTTGTCTTTTTCTAATTATTACCTGGTTTGGTGGGATAGTACTTATGGTAAATGTCAGTGTCTCAAAAATAGTTGAGAAGGAAAGGAAGAAGGAAGCATTGAGAGTTCTTAAATAGAATACCTCTACGTAGTATCACCGCTTATTGAATACCGGGAAAAAATACGCACAAGGAAGGCATTTTTTTTGGCAATTTAAACCTTAATATAACAAAGCAAAGGTGCTGCATTTATTTTTATTTGTGTTTTTCATTTAGACTAGTCTGAGGTCTGATGTTAATTGTGCACTAGATCACAATTTAAGTCATCGAGGACTATTTAGAAATCAATAATGAAGGATTTTTTATTAGTTGTTGTAACCCAGGATTTTTTAAGATTACCTAAATGTAAATGCAGATGGACCATAATCTTAAAGTAACTAGATGATTTTACTTTTTACATTTCTTTTTAATAATTTTGAAACTCCAGAAATCTGCCAGTGCTCTGTTAGCATGTGAGGAAAAATGCAAACAAGTTAAATATTAAAATATACACGTGTTTCAGCTTGTTATGGTCGACATTTTGAGGGCATTTCATTTCATTTTTTTTGCAACAGCAGCAGTCCTAATTGGTCATCATTTTGAAACCTACAGTTAAAAGGAAAGTAAATGACAACAAATCATACATGTAAATGAAAATTACTATCAATTGTGTGTATCAGTTAATATTTTAGTTGTTTTAATTGTGTTATTTTTGTTAAGACTTAGGTTTTTTCATCCACAAGGGAAATTATTTGGACACAGTAGCTCATACATCACCATATAGTACAATAACAAATACAAAAAAATATATAAAAGGCAATAATACATTCAAAATAAGAGGTTAAAATAGCAAGGGAGTGGTTACTATATTTGATCCTATTTTGTAATATAATGAAAACATAAATGATTATACAACTAACATAACTAACCCTATTATTGTCAATCTTATCTTTCATTTACAGTTACAAGCGCTTCATTCCTGAGTCCCTGAACCGTAACATAAAACAGCGGAATATTTTGACACGAATCCGGATCAACAACGTGTTTAAGAAGTTCCTGAGCGAGTTTAACCAGCGCACGGTGAAAGACAGCCACATCGCGCCCTACGACCTCAAGATCAAGTTCCTGGCCACTCTGGAGGGCCTGACTTCGGGGCTGGGCACGGAGCTGCTGGAGCCGAAGTCTGTGAGCATAAAGCACGAGGGAGAGCTGTGCAGTGGAGTGTACCATGGTAAGAACTAAAGGCAAATGTAAGGAAGCCTCACTTTTTCAATGCTTAGTCACAACATAAACTCTTACCAGCGCATCAAAACAATTCTATTCTCCTTTTTTTTTATAAAGAAATACAATTAATATTATGCAGAACTGAGTTAAGCATTTTGGCCTGGCCCTCGACATTTTTTTCTGTTTCTCATGTGGCCCCATGGAAAAAATATTGCCCATTCCTGCAGTATTGGATACAGAAACTTGCAACTTGAAAACTACACCTCCATGACATGGATCAGAACATTTTCAGCTTTGGAGATGTAGACATACTAATAAATCAGAATTATTCAAACATGTGAATGAAAAAATTCATGAATCAACTCAATCATCAATCCACTTTGCTGAGTTTTGAGAAGCTGCTCCAAAAATCTGTGTTGTAATAACAGCAAAACTCTCAAACTGAAGCCAAAATTGTGAAACTTAACCTCACAATTTACTTTACTACACAAAACTGCATCAAAATCTTTTTGGCTGCATCTCATGACATGTTTCATCTTGTGGAAATTGTGGCGCGTCCCATTCCTATTTATGGCTGATATAACTGAAATGCAGCATATTGGTAAAATGAAATGCAGTGATGTTCCACTGTTAAATCATGATGTATGGTGTTGTAACTGGTACCAAACATATTTATTGTCCTAAAATGTGAGAAACAAAACTGATTTATTTTAAATTGTTGGCAGTGAAGTCATTCCTCACTTACCTCATACATTCAGAGCGTTGTCATAAGTTATATATATACATTCAAAGGCCATAGAGGCGTTTATTGTCAAACAAAACAGTAAAATTAACAATTAGCATTCAAACTGTGCACTTTCCACTTCTAAAAGGCTTTACAATCAGATGCAGACAGCACGCAGTGGATTTATTTTATTTATTTTTTAAGAGCTGCTTATACAATATATCTGTACTGGGATAAGACACATTTTCAAAATACATGGAAAAAATCAGAGAAAAATGGATAATATAGTAAATTTGTAATTGTTGTTTTGGAGATATGTGAAATTAGTATATCAAGTCTATAGCCTCTAAATTATTTAAATATCTGCAAAAAGAGAACATTAAAAATAAATCAAGCGTGCAGCTTTCTTTCTTGTTCTTTTTACACAAGTTTTACAAAATTTTCTTGATTTCAAACACGATTTCAATATAATTTTTAACCTTTCTAACCCTTGACTCAACACTAGTTTTGATTGCCAAATTATATTTTTTAAAGCTCTTTTTACACACGGTTGTCATTTTCAACACAAAATAATAGCATTTGTTTATTATAAACTGTGATCTTTACTCAGTGATAAAACCCAAGAGGGATAACATTTTTTGGTAGTTTTACTTTTAACAACTTTACTACTATGTATGACAAAGTATATGACTTGTATCACCTCCTGACACTTTTACAATGACTGAAATGTAAACTTTACTGGCCTATTGCAAAGTTGGCAATATTCACTATTCAGTATTCTCTAGAATACAGTGGAGGAGCTCTACCACTAGGAGTGGAGGAGAACTACTATCACTGTGTTGAGTGATAGTAGTTTTGTTTACATAGTTTTCAAATGACCTGAGTTGCACAGTTAGACCCAGTTAGAAGTTAGAAGTTGTTTGGGGAGGAAGTGAGAATAGACTGTGAGTGTAGACACTCCTCTTCTGAAGGACACCTTTTAGTTGAGCATTATGTTATATCATTTCCACATCAAACACAATGTCTGTGGAAATTAGATAACATAATATTAAACTAGGTGCACGCTGCGTAACGTTTCTGATAGAGAGTTTGTCACCTGCTTGTTTCTGTGGAGAGGTCATTGCTCTGCCTAGAATGTTCCACAATATGGCTTTAAACATGTCAATCCACATGTAGACAAGACAGTTACGGCACTAGGCCAAGTTACAGGTCAAATCTGTGGAGAGGTAAGCCCAATCACAGTAAGAATGCACAATACTTTTGAGCAATAAAAACTGTAATGTGGAAAATAAGGTTAATATCACACTGTGGAACATTTTAAGCAAAGCCACACCCTCTCCATGGAGACAAGACAACCAAATGTTATGACACTCACCACTAAAGTTACATAGTGACCCTGTAGTCCATTATAATTGCTTGTATGTTATGACTTTATACTATAATATGCTTTTTTGTTGTCTTTTAAGGGTACTACAATCAAAACTCCAACCAAACCCAAAGTCAGACCTTAGAAACAAGCAATGACATCCAGGTTTTGGTCACTGGTACCACTGGGATTTCCTGGAGGGAGAAGCCTGTGTCTGTAAGTCCAACTGTCTATAGTTTAAATACAGATTTTTCTGTTTTTCTAAATGTTACTTGGTGGGATAGTACCTGTGATAAATATTTCTCATATTTTTACACCAGTTAAAAGGCGGTTTGTGGAAAAAAGGTGGGAAGAAAAGTACAATAATACAGGAAATAGTATCTCGACCTATGTCATCAACTGTCACCAATTCCATCCTAAATGCAGACAGTTTATGCACAAAGACAGTTTAAACCTCTATTTAGGCGTTAATGTTTATTTTTATTAGTCTAGTCATAACCGCAGTGCAATTAAGTCAAGCTTAGACCTGTGTTAACATAATGGTTTCTCGGTAAAAGCTATTATATTAGTTCTACATAGGCCCACGTCACATCTGCTGCTTTTCAAACAGGAAGTACAATTGCAAACATCACCAAAATGTAAAAACTAGGCAAGATTTTAAGTAAAATTTGGTTAACAATGTTTTAGTGAAATGAGTAATCTTAGTAACCTGTCATGTGCACTTTTACTGGAGATAGCTGATGTAACTGTATGTACTTAAACACAGACCAGCACTGTATCCAAGGAAAAGGGGAAGTCGAAGAAGAACAAGCAAGACGGAAGACAGAAAAATGACCCAAAGAGAGAGGATGCGGAGTGGAAGGTGTTCTGTGATTTCTATGAGATCACACACACTGTCATCAAGGAGTCAACGGTCACCATCAAGAGACAGGACAACAAGAAAATGGTGGGAAAATACTCAATATATATGGAAATGTGAAAGGCTATTGTATTTAATGGTCCTATATTATGCAAAAATTACTCTTGTGAGCTTTAAACCACGTTAGAATGTCATTAGCTCATCAAAAACACACCCGGAGTTGTTGTTTCATTCACACGTGTTTGAACAATCTTTTATTATTAGTTTGTCTATATCTCCAAAGCTGAAAAGGCTCTGTTCCACCTTGTGATGTCATGAAGCCGAAGTGTTTAAAGTCGTGAAGTAACCGCTACCATTTACCTTTTGTTCGGTCGAGATTAGAAATACCAGGGCTGAAATGATCCAGTCATTCTATTTATGGTTCTATTTATTTATGGTTTATGGTTTATGGTGTTTAAAAACACAGTTGAGCACTTCCTGTATTACCACATAGCATCACAAAGTGGAACAGAGTGTTTTCACCTTGAGAGAAGAACTCTAATATACTCTTGAGAGAAGCCTAAATATGCAGAGTTTGTGTGTTTAAACGTGTGAATGAAACATAACTCCAGGTAAAACATAACTCCAGGTATGTTTTTCATGAAGAAAGAACATTATAACAGATCAGAAAATGTATAATGTGGACTTAAGTTATTCTTGTTTGACTAAAGAAAGTATTTCCCATTTATACTATTAACGATCTCTATGATGAAGTGCACTCACGAGACCACAAGCTCACAGAGCTTCACATAGAAACAACCATGTATTTACTAAGCTTGTCAAAAATACCAATATCCATATACTACCTGATATCAGACATGCACATTCATCATATCAAAAATGGGACAAAACCAGGACTAAAGGTGCAACTTAACCAGGATCTGTTCTAACCAAGGACCAAACCAAGTCCACATCTGGAGAAAACCAGCTTCAAAAGAGATCAGTAGTGTGAATACACCCTAAAAACTAGTATCAAAAGTAATAATTTGTAATTATTTATAAGTATCAAAGGCAGAAAAAGCAAATCACAGAAATAAGACAGTTCAAACCTGTCCTAAATAACTAACGTAATACAGGATTTCAGTTAACTGCTGGGTCCCCTTTAAACACAATATGCAGGTGCATATTTTGATAAATAACCAGTGCTTTGAAATAACATTCAAGTCTAACTCCCCGCTCTGTACGTATTATGTTGTTTCATTTCAAATGAACTAGCCTACATATGTATAGAAATAGCCTACGCCGACCCCAGCCGTCGTTCTGACTGCTGCCGAGGAGGAGCTCAAACTAATATTTCCCCTTTTTTACGCTTTATTTAACCAAGATATCATGATTAGTCCAGTGTCACCAAAGAGACCCTGATGTTTACAGCCTACATATTAATTCGACATCAGTTCAGTCCTGTCTTTACCAGACTGGTTGAGTGTCTCTGAATGGATAGGCTGTGTTCTCTGAATGGATAGGCTATGTTCTCTGAATGGATAGGCTATGTTCTCTGAATGGATAGGCTATGTTCTCTGAATGGATAGGCTATGTTCTCTGAATGGATAGGCTATGTTCTCTGCGCTCCGTCCGATCACCGTCATCTTCACTGAAAAAATTACTGAACAGATGATGATGTGACGTAAAAAAGAAAGATGGCTCAACATAGCCTAGTTTTGTTAATATTACTTCAGTTTGGCCATTTGGAGGAAGCCACCAGAAAGTTATGGCAACTTTGATATTAAAGCAACAAAAAACTGAAAAAACTGGATGACCTGGTTTGTTCCGGTTCTGTTTCTGGTTTAGTCCTAGTCTAGCACAGGTTTAGTCCCAGTTTGCTGTGGTTTTATGTGAATGCACCACAACACAACACACCAACCTCCAATCAATCCCAACTTATAATAACACAATCCTTATGAATCAATGAATGCTTTAATTAATATATATAATCATTTGTATTATTTTTAGGAGTTAGAAATGGCGTCCCGGGCAGAAGCTCAGGCCTTCGCCGCTCTGGTGGACGGATACTTCAGACTCACAGTGGACGCTCATCATTACCTGTGCAAAGAGGTGGCCCCTTCTTCAGTGGTGCATGACATTGAGAACGGCTGCCATGGACCTATCTGGTAATAAATAATGCAAACTTGAATCTTTTCTATTAAATTGAAGTAATAGTCTGTATTTTATAATTTAACGCCCTATATATTATGCTGATTTTTGATCTGCATTATAATGTTTCCACATCAAAAACGTACCTGGATTTGTCTTTTGTTTCATGATTCACAAATCCTGTGTATTCAGGCTGTGTTCTTCTCTCAAACCATAAACATTGATCCACATTATGATGTCATTAAGTGGTAATACTTGAAGGATCATTTCAGTCCTGGATTTGTCTAACTTTGAAGCTACAGTTTTGGGTTTTTTTTTTAGTTTTGTTGAAATGTCTTTAATTCTTGGTTCACTAGAAGATATTGGAGACCTTGGTTATCTCAACTGAACACATTTTTTTTTAAACAAAACAAACTGAAAGAGAAAGCAACTATTGTAGTTGTAGCAAGTATTGTAGAGTAAAAGTTCAATTGAGGCAAAAAAAGGTGGAAAAGAGCATTTTGAACTGTTACTCAAACATGTGTGGATGAAACAAAACACATTTCTCGGTCTGTTTTTGAGGAAGTAACGACTTTCTAACGTGACTCAAATTTCACAAGAGTCAGATTTGTGTCATATTTTACTTTTAAATGCGTGTTTGTTTGTGTTTTTGTCTGTAGTACGGAATATGCCATCCACAAACTCCGCCAAGAGGGCAACGAGGAGGGCACCTACGTCCTGCGCTGGAGCTGCACTGATTATCATTACATCATCATTACAGTCGTGTGCCATGAGGTGAGGGGTTTTGTGTTTTCATTTCTCATAACTTTATTTGATTATTTGTACATTTACAGTACAGGTCAACAAGTTTTTAGTTTGATAATGAGAAAAGAATGTGTATTTTAAGCAAATTTCAAGTTGCAATTTGTGAGTTTAAAGGGGCTGTATTGTGATCTACGTCATAAGGTTATTTTGTTTCATTCGCCCACGTTTAACACACAAATCCTGCATATTTAGGCTGAGTTCTTCTCTCAAACACTCTGTTCCACCTTGTGATGTCATGTGGTATTACAGGAAGTGCTCCACTGTCTTTTTAAACTATACACCTTCACTAGAATAATTTTGATAATGTCAGCCCTGCAGTTGCCACTCTCACTGTCCGTTAACTTGAAAACTATTACTTCATGACATCACTAAGTGGAATAGAGCATTTTGAGCTTTGGAGATGTAAACAGACTAATAATAAAATAAAGAATAAAGAATTACTCAAACGTGTGAATGAAACAAAATACAACTTGATGCAGTAACAGCATTTTAACATAACTTAAAGCTCACAAGAGTCGTTTTTCTATAATATAGTCCTTAAGTCTTAAGATAAAATGAATTGAAGAATTGACAATGGTTTGAAAAAACAAAGCTGAATTTACATGAGTTTATTTCGTATCACATATCTGGTCTGAGGATACATACCAAAGTTCTTCTTGTTGTTTATTTTCTGAACACAAGGGTGACTGTAGGCCATAACCTACGCCAAAACAAGCACAAAACCACAGCGGTCTCAGCTCACCTTCTAAATGACCTGTAAAGTCACATACAAAAGCAGTTACTGTTGTGTAGCTTTTCTGGTGGAGGGTCCATCAAGCATTTGTTACATGTCAGATCTGTGAAAAAGCAACCCAGCTCACAGTTAAAACGCCTGTTTTTCTGGGTATTTTTTAGCTATAAAACCAAATGTCATTTAATAAATGTAAAGAAAAGCCGTTTAATGCAATGACTCATCCATAGAAACAAGCAGGTGACGGTCCCCCAACCGAAAAGTTACACAATACACCTTTAACAACAACAGAACAGAAGTTATAAGAGCAACAAAAGCTGTTGTCAACTCTGAACTAAACACAAATATCAGGTCATTACAATATATACAACTACATTGGCACTACACGCAATGGTTGTATCATAATTGGAAGAGAAATATGGTAGTATATGTTTTTTTAATTTGACTTTTTTTTTGGTTAGATAAAACCTGTTGTAAATATATAAATGATTGTTTTACACCAAGCAATTTGTGAAGAAAAACAATTACACACAAGAAACTAATAAACTACATTTTTGGTTACTTTAAACATTATTCCAACAAAATAAATGTGTTTTCCTGTATTTGTCTCTGCACATTATGGTAATTTTTCTTGGTAGTACCTAGGGTGATGTTATAATTTCCAACCGGCAAGTAAAATTTTAAATCTAAAAAACAACCAAATTGGGAAAACAAGTGTTACTGTTTTTGTAAAAAGCTAAAATACAATTATTTTAACTGTGTTTTAGTAAAATGAGTAGTCTAACCTGTCATAGGCAGTTTAAAGGTCCACTATTTTTACCGCTTTGCCTGCATGTGCCACAGTGTATCATTACATCTACCTCTTATCTCTTATCTGGCAACCGGACCAGGTAAGTGGGTAAGAGGTCAGCTCTGTGGCAATAAACTTCTATTTGGATTTAGTACAGTCAAGATAAGTGTGGCATATTTTAGGCAACACAACAGCATCTCCATTGAGATGAGCAACATAAGTTACATGGTGCATTTTAAAGTGGTAACATGTTCATTGCTATTCATGGTTGTTTACCCCTTGTGATATTGAATGTTATTTAACTGTACCTGGAACTACTTGTATGTTATGCAGTATTAAAGGTGCATTGTGTAACTTTTACGGTTGAAGTTCTGTCACATGTTATTCTCCGTGGATATGTTATTGCTTGGTCTGAAATGTTTCAGAGTACGGCATTAAACCTTTTTATTTTTGTGGAAAAATGGTCAATGATCACATTTTTATACAGTGCTTTTCCACCTTCAAGGCACTCAGAGCGCTTTACAACAATAGATCACTCACCCATTCATACACACATTCATACACCAGTGTACGCAGACACTGGGGGCAAAATGGGTAAAGTGTCTTGCCCAAGGACACGACATTACTCATCTGTGGGAACTAGAATCGCACCACCAACCTGTGGGTCAGTGGATATGACCGCTCAACCAATGATGATTTATGACGAGAGCGGTATTTGAACCGCCAACTTTTGGATCAGTGGACAAACACTGGAGATCAAACCAGACCAAGTTACAGGTCAGATCTGTGACCACAGTGACTGTGATCTCTGACTGTGATCTCTGCTCACAGTCAGAATGCCTGTTTTTCTAGGTATTTGAGCTAATAAAACCACCTGTAATTAAATAAGTATAAGGTAGAGCTGTTTAATGTCAGAGCAATGACGTATCCATAGTAACAAGCAGGAAACCAAAAAGTTACTCATTGCACCTTTAACACAGCAGTTGGCCATTGGAATTCTCACTGGCCGTGGTATAAAGTGTATTAATGTATTATTGTATTTTTATTTTTTATGTTTTTTTTTTTCCTCAGTCCAAGGAGGGCCATGCCGTGTGCCAGTATAAAAACTTCCAGATTGAGCAGCTGTCCCCGAGTGGTTTCCGTCTGTATGGTACCAACACAGAGTGCCCCACCCTCTTGGAGCTGCTGTTGCTTTTGGAGGGACAAAGTCTAAGAACAGACAACGTGCACTTCCGCCTGACCCGCTGCTGCCCCCCACAGCCAAGAGGTAGGTCTGCACACAATCGCACTTTTGTTTCGAACTGCCCTTATTACGCTATTTTCTGATCTGATATTCCTCATCAAAAACACACCCGGAGTTGTGTTTTGTTTCATTCACACATGTTTAACACACAAACCCTGCATATTCAGGCTGAGTTTGTCTCTTTAGCAGAAAACACTAATACAGGAAATGGTCCACTGTGTTTTTAAACTCCATATACCTTCACTGGAGTCATTTGTATAATTTCTGACCTGGAATTACCAATCTCTACTTAACTAAAGGTAAAAGGTAGCTGTTAACATGAAAACTACCAATTAACTTGAAAACTACCAACACCAATACCAAAATGAAACAAAACACAACTCTGGCTGTGTTTTTGATGAGGAAACAACTTTATACAACGAAGTAACAAGATTAAAACAAAGCTTTAAGCTCACAAGAGGTAATTTTGCGTAATATAGGACTTTTAAGCACTTATTGGCTGTCTGCTGATGTCTTTGGTTGTATTCAGGATCTGACTCTCGAATCATAGTATAGAGGATTTAAATGTTTATCTAATTTATATGTACACAATAGGGCTGGGCGATGTGCTAAAATGCAAAACAGACTTTGAATGTGTCCCATAAAAATAGTCAAATTTCTACCTCAAACACAAAGGATTCACTTAAGCCCTCCTGCTCAGTCTTTTTATTTAGAGAGCCCTGTACAACACTCAATCTTCCCAAAGCGCTTTTCCAGTCAAATAAACAGTATAGAAACATGCAAAACATTTAAAACAGCAGTAAAATAAATCAATTTCTGCCAAGTTGAAAGATGAGTTTTGAGCCTGGATTTTAACAGTATGTTCCATGTTCCAATGTCAAATTACTTAGCTGATTTTGATTGAGTAAATCTTTGTTTAATGTTTTATTATTTGGATTATTTAGATTAAACCTACCTATCTGCAGCAGTACATTATGTTACAGTTAAGATCTGTGGAGAGTTATTGTATTTTTGAGCAATAGAAACACTTGTATTGAATAAATGCTAGATGGAAATGTTTAATGTTATACCATGGAACATTCCAGGCAAAGCAATAAAATCTCCATGAAGACAAGTAGGTGGCGGACTCTCCACTGGAAATGTTGTACAGTCTTTAAAGAAATAGATGACACTGGACATTTGAGATTTCTGCAGCGTTTTGCAATTCAGATTATAGACATTATTCAGTATTTTAAGTCTACAGAGATCAAACCAAAACTTGACATATTATCTTATCCATCTTTGATCTTTGGTTGTGGCTTTTGGGTTCGTCTTCTGTTTCGAAAGCACCTGGCGAACATTCAATCGGGTTAAGGTGCATCTGTCTCCATCTCCTTGTTCCTTTCTGTTCATTTGTTAATAAAAGATCAAAGTTGAACTACAGTTTGGTTCCCTGGTACTGACAGTTTACAGACCATACAGATCACCAGGTGCACTATGTAACTTTTCTGATAAGAGTCCAGCACCTGATTGTGTCCATGGAGATTGCTTTTTCCTGGCTCATTATTTAATTATTGGTGTTTATACAATAAAACAGTATCTTGAAAAATATGACCCACCTTTACACAAAGCAGACCTGTAAATTGGCTCGGTGCTTGTCTCCATGGAAATAGATACGTTTCATATCATACTGTAAAAAAATTCCAGTCAAAGCAGCAACATCTCCATGGTGACGAAGCCTCCGCCCAGAAAGTTACACAGCGTGCCTTTAACTGGACCTTGTATGAAACCCGGAGCTCTAAATTAACTTCCTTTTTTCCCCAGGTTATTAAAATTAATTGCGTGCTTCCAAATTGCCTCTTTACAAACCCCCATTTTAACTGTTAATCTGTTAGTGTTTTCTGTGACATCTGGGTGTGTGGGGAACGTTTGGAGCCCACACAACAGCGCTATGAAGTCGGAGAGGTCAGGAATGCATAAACAAACAGCAGTGTTTCTGAGCTGAATACATTTTACTCAACGTCTCTGTTTCCCAACGACGGAGTTCAATCCCAAACTCCTCACTTTGTTAATGCATTCATCGCATCCTTATGATTCAAAACGATGGGTTCAAAGATACATTTCAAAAGCCACGAGGGACAAAACGGAGATAGAGTAGCGTCTCGCTGTTAACACTTACTGCTCTGCCAATGGTGCATAAAAAAGACTCTTATTATTAGATGCAGACAGCGCACAAAGGTCTGATTTTGCCCCTTGGCTGCTCTTATCTTCACTGGCGCAAAACCGATTTTACTACATACAAAATCATGTATAACAACTTTTAGTTCCAAGTTCTGCTTCGACGCCTTTCTCTATCATTATATCTCTATCATTATATCTCTATCATATTTATTCTTTTGTACAGCCTCCATAGACACTCTTTAAGCTGCAAGGCGTTAGTTGTAGTGTAGTTGTATGTTTAGGTCACGATAATTACTATTATCAACTAGAGATAATCTGATATATTGATATATTTGGTCAATATTTGCACTTTTTAGCTCATTGGCTATTGGACCTTAAAGGTGGATTGTGTAACTTTTCTGGTGGAAGGTTCGTCAAATGCTTTTTTTCCACGAAGATGTTATTACTTTGCCTTTTCACAGCGTAACATTAAACTTTTCTATCTTCATGAAGACCAAAGCTGACCAAGTTACAGGTCAGATCTGTGGAGAGGCAGCCCCACTCACTGTCAGAATACCTGTTTTTCCAGGTACTTTTGAGCTTTAAAACCACCTGTATTTGAATAAATAGAAAGTAGAGCTGTTTAATGTCGTACTGTGGAACATTCCAGGCAGAGCAATGACACGGCCATAGAAACAAGCAGGTGACAGACTCAACCAAAAAGTTAAGTAGTGCACCTTAAAATTTCCAACACAGGCCGGGATTTAGTTTTGTTTGAACCTGCTGCATAAAGAATCCGCATAAAGCTTTATTTGAACACTTCAGTGCAAAGAGTTAACTGCTGAAAACATGATTACACAGCTCTCCTATTGATTTGTGGTCAAGAAAGTGCTGGGGTGAGGTTGTAGTAAATTTAAATGACATAATTTATGGAAAGTCATCAAAATTGGCCCTACATAACAGCTCAAAAATATCTGCAGTGTATAATAGAACTTAAAGGTGCATCATGTAACTTTTCTGCTGGAGGTTTTGCCTACATTTCTGTCTCCATGACGATGTAATTACTTTGCTTGGATTGTGCCATAGTATGGTGTGGTCAGATCCATGCAGAGGATGGCCCTCTGACTGTAGGTGCATGTACTTTGAGCAATAACTGAATGAATAGTAGATGGATAAGTTTAATGCTGCGCAGTGAAACATTTTAGACAACGTAATACCATCACCATGGAGTCAAGCAAGTGGCAAACCCTCTGCCGAAAAGTTACACAAAACCTTTAAGGGAATAATTCATTTTTATGGCTGTAAAGGTGTATTTTGTAACTTTTCTGGTGGAGGGTCTGTCATTATCATTAAAGCATTAAACCTTTCTATCTACATGGAGACCAAACCAGACCAAGTTACAGGTCAGATCTGTACAGAGGCGACCCCCCTCACAGTCAGAATACCTGTTTTTCTGGGTATTTTTGAACTATAAAACTACCTGTAATAGAATATACATCTGTCATACTGTGGAACATTCCAGACAGAGCAACGACATATCAATAAAAACTTGCAGGTGACAGATCCTCCGCCAAAAAGTTTAAACAAAGCACCTTTTACACTTCCAAATTCCTTCATGTGACAGGTCTAACGTCGTCAGCATTTTATTGGCTAAATAAATACCGCTTTTGGAATAATGCTGACTATGTCCATTCAAATAGTGATTTCCTTTTGATTGCGATAACTCTTGTTGAGCTTGTGTTTATTGCAAGTGTCTGTCAAGTGTCTTTGTGAAACAGTGTCAGGAGGAAGAGAGTTGTAAATGTGGGTTTCCGGAGCCAAAGCAGAGCTGGTCTGTTTACCTCTCTCAGGGAAGCGAGGAGCTCTGAGCACGAGTGGGTGCAGCTTTCAAAATATGTTTTCATCAACATGCGTTACATAATGAAGACAGGTTTATATGTGATCGTGTTTTATACAAGTATTGTTGAGTGAAAGGGACACTTAGACTTTAAATTAGATACTTATTTATGCTATATACGCTATAATTGTGACATTGCCTGTCCAATCTTCATCTTTATCAAAACTAAAATAAGACCATGAAGTTATTAGTTTAAAGGAATCATACTTCACTATTGTGTTATAATCTTGTTTCCTCATAACAAACAAACCTGTAGTTGTGTTTTGTCTCATTCACACACGTTTAACACACAAACCTGCATATTTAGGCTGACTTCTCTCAATCAGAAGCCACTGTTTGACTTTGTGTGCTCCACTGCATTTTTAAACTCCATACACCTTCACTAGAATCGTCTGGAATTTCCAATCTTTAATAAACAGAAGGTAAAACTACTGCTTCATTGCACAAGTTGGAACGTAGGATTTTGAGGTGGATATACTAATAAACCAGCATTGCTCAAACTTGCGTGAATGAAACAAAACACAACCAAGTTTTTGATGATATTATAGGACCTTTAAAGAGTATTACCATGTATAGTATATATAAATGTTACAGCAACGACCTCAAACCTCCTCATTATCAAAATGTTAGTACTGTGACAACTCTAGACTCCAGCCTAGTCTAATGAAAATGGTTTTATGGGGCTCTTGGCCTTTGTAATAATGAAAAACAGTGGGATTTAGTGTGTGTGTGTGTGTGTGTGTGTGTGTGTGTCTCTTAGTTACTGTTTGTTCACATTTCAAAAGAGGAAGTAAGGTAATATCACAGATGATAAGATTAGAGTGCATTGTTTTTGTTGTTAATGCAAATAGCTCCTATGTATGTCGGCGTATTGTTTTTGTTGTAAATGCAAATTGTTCTTATTTATGTCGGCGTATTGTTTTTGTTGTAAATGCAAATTGTTCTTATTTATGTCGGCGTATTGTTTTTGTTGTAAATGCAAATGGCGCTGTGTGGTGTGTGATATAATGATGTAGCTCCCTGTCAGACCACAGCGTTCTAGTTCTGTCACAGCTTTAGTTTTGCGGCCAACACAAACCTGCAGGGCCCCATAGGTACACAGGTAGGTACACAATGTTCTCCCACACACATGCACAGAGCTCACAGATTCGGCAACGCAGCCTCATTCGCTAATGACAGCCACATTGACGTCACTGGTTATGTAGGGCTGAAAGATTTTGGTTAAAAATACAATTGTAGTTTTGGTTAGATGTGCAGTTTATGCTTTAAAAACACAAAGTGGTACCCGTCTGGCCAAATTTGTGCGCAGTTTCATATTTAAAGGTGCACTGTGTAACTTTTCCTCACGGAGATGTCATTGCCTTGTCTAGAATGTTCCACAGTAGAAATCAAACCTTCTTATCTCAAGGGAGACAACTATAGGCTACATTACAGGTCAGATCTGTGGAGAGGCAACCCTTTTCACTTAGAGGATTATTGTATATTTGAGCAATAGAAACACCCATACACATTCCAGGCAAAGCAATAACATCTCCATGGAGATGAGCAGATAACAGACTGTCCACCAGAAAAGGCAAACTTTTCTGGAGGAGTATTTGCCATTTGCTTGTCTCCCCAGAGTTGGTATTACACTGTTTATGTAGGGCTGAAAATTATTCATTAAAATGCAATTGCAGTTTGGTTAGATATGTAATTTAGGCTTTAAAATCACAATGCGGTTCATACCTGAGAATTTAAAGTTGCACAGTGTAACTTTTCTGGAGGAGTGTCCACTATTTGCTTGTCTCCGTGGATAAGTTATAACTTTTCCTCTTAAGATCCACAGTATTTCATTAAACATATCTTTTCTGTGTTGCATTTATTCAATTACAGGTTTTTTGCAAACTATACATTCTTACTCTGAGCAGGGTTGCCTCTCCACAGATCTGATTTGTAATTCGGAGACAAGCACCGTGTAACTTTTCTGTTGGAGGGTGCGTCAGAGACTTTTCTTCATGGAGATGTTATTGCTTCATCTGGAAAGTCTCACAGTATGGCATTAAACCTTTGTATCTTCATGCAGACCAAACCAGACCAAGGTACAAGTCAGATCTGTGGAGAGGCGACCCCACTCACAGTCAAAATGCTTGTTTTTCTAGATATTTTTGAGCTATAAAACCACCTGTAATTGAATAAATGTAAAGTTAAATAATGTCACACTGTGGGACATTCAAAGCAAAGCAATGGCATTGTTGCTATGGAAACGCCCCACACCACCAAAAATGTACATATTGCAGATCAAGAAATAACTATAATAAGCACTTTTAAATTGTAGTTCTTTGGGTTAAGTATTGTCAAGAAATTTTAAGAGGAAAAAGTAGCGTATTCACAGATTTCTTTCTTCCCAATAAATATCTTACCGTTGCATCTCTAATAAAAATGTGACCATGGCCATAGCAAGATTGTTGTAAAATGTGGAAAAAGTGTAAAAAACAGAAAAGTAAATACATGCATTGTTTAATTCTAATTCACAGAGGTCTCTAATCTTCTGGTGATCACCAAAGACCGGCCCGCACAGCCCTCACACCCCCCAGAGAGCCAACTCAGCTTCCATCGCATCCTGAAAGACGAGCTGGAGCAGGTAATCCATTTTTTTTGCATTTTTAAATTTGACTGTGTGTTATCTCTGCCCCAACACAAAGACACAACACAAACCCATGTTTTGCCACGGTTTGCATCTTGTTTACGTGTTCTTCATTCACACAGGTCCTGATAAAAAACTTTAGACCTATTTACTGATGACCACAAGATCATTTTCATATCTGTTTCCCATTTATTTGTCTGGATAAATATTGGTCACAGAACCTTTATTTTTTGTGTAATAGGGAAATAGGGAGTTCAAATTAAATTCAATGGACAAAAGCAATAGCGGAATAGCATGCACATTGAATAAAAGTTAGATTCTAAGTGGAAAAAAATATTTAAAATAAAACTAAACAGAAAACTAAGCTTACAGTAAGTGTTTATCCTGTATATTTCAACAATTGGGATAATACAAGAGCTTGCGCATATGATCTTGTGAAATTGTGTTTACAGTTTGGATTGGATGATTTGCTTATTGCATTCAAATTGTGTTCTTAGCTCTGTCTGTGTTGTAGCCAGTTGCTGTGAGATCAAAATTTATTATGTTTTTTTAATTATTTTGTTTTGTTTCTAGGGTGACCACTTGGGCCAAGGAACCAAAACGAACATCTACTCTGGTACCCTGAAGGTGAAGAGCAATGACGATGGAGAGGGAGGGTACTTCTCACCACAAGAGATGAAGGTCGTCCTAAAGGTGCTGGGAGCTGGACACAGAGACATCTCCTTGGTAAGATTCAATAGGATTTAAGTTTAAGAGTTGGTAAGGCATGGGTTTAAAGGAGCTTTGTGTAACTTTTCTTTTCAAATCCTTTTCTATCACCGTATGGTATCTTCATCTTTCTATCTTGTTGTAGCTCAGATCTGTGGAGAAGCAACCTCGTCCACAGTCATAACGCCCGTTTTTCTTGGCACTGTTAAGCTATAAAACCAACTGTAATTGAATAAATGTAGGCAGAGCTGTTCAGTGTCATAATGTATGAATCTTATCCCGGTTATGACTTACCCAACCAGCCAGAATCACATTTGACAAAACCTTATGAAAATGAGAGGATCTGGAGCTGTACAGTATCTCCTTGATTTTAGAGGGCATGATTGACAGGCGGATTAACCAATCAGAGAGACGCATGCTTTGTTTGCGTCAAAAACACGTCTTCCTGCACAAAAAAGGTGAAAAAACTGACGATTAAGAGGATTTTCTCGAGCAGATGTCTTCCAAAGGATCATCTCAAATTAGGTTAGAGGTTGTTCACGCTCTGGTTCGAGTCCCTTCTGGATTTGAACAGAATGTAGAAGGTTATGACAGTATTCTGGATATGACGTTTACTCACATCGCTGTATACATGAGGAGTCAGAGTATCATGAATATTTAATTATGTCAACTAAAGCACAGATATGGCAAGGAGCTAAACATGCCCCTTTGCTAATTTCATGTTTTTACAACAAAGAAAGACGATAGACCTCCCCTGACTCCCCCCAAAAAGACCTTTCACTATATGCCCTTTGCACTATACCCATAGGAGTGAAAAGCACAACTTTGATCCTTTCTATGTTTTCTGTATGAAGAACTGACTGTAAACTTTTTTGAACTTTTGAACTTGAACTTTGAAGCGCTGTTTTAATAAAGGCGTTACCAACAGTTTAAAAATAGTCAGAGTATCAGTTTAGTTCAAGACCAATACAGATGGCCACAAAGATTAGCCTGGTGTTAAAGTAGACCGCTTTATCTTATTTTTATTTTCTTTGTTTGTAAATAGTATTACCGGTAGAAGTTTGAGTCCAATTCCAGTAATAATTAGAAAGACATGTCCTGCCGATCGATTAGCCGACTAAACTATTATATATCTCTATGTTTCTGACCCAAACTGTACTCACAAGACTAAATTTGCACGGGACTTTATGCAAAAACAACTATTAATGCAGAAAAAAGTATAAGCAAACAATGTCGTGAATGAGTTTAACTTAAATTTAATGTCAATTTATTCTGCTCTGGGTTTAAAGATAAGATATGTTATCGCTCCCTGTTATTTTTATAGTGTCACTAAATAAGGATATTAGTAAATGTTCTTAGGGTTGGGCGATATGGCTGATAAAACATATATTTATATCAGTACTTTGCTGTGACATTATGCTGGGGGTGTTTTACATGTACGTCTACGGTGGAATGTTCAGTAGTTACCATGGTGGCATAATGCACACAGTAGCAAATACTGTCAAAAATGGATTTAAACAAAACATTTTCTGGAGCCTGTGATGAATATAAGAGTTAACGGTCTTGTTTAGGTGTTTGAGGTTTGAGAGCGACGTGACCAACTGAAAAACTGTTGCTCCTGACTGCAGTTTATGCGTGACAAACTCATTTAACAGCACGATGTCAAACTGTGTTAAAACGAACCTCAGATTAAAGTCTAACTTGAGTAACAGAGCTTCACACAGAGAAGTGCCTACAGCTAGCATCGTACCCCCAGCGAATGCTGATGACACTGCAAAATATCAATTGATCAATCACGGTTTTCAATTTAATGTATTTTCCTTTTCCTAAACTAGTAAAAACCACATCATCGTTGACAATTGCACGTTATTAATATGGGATTTGTTAGGACTTTAGTAATTCACTAACAAAACTGAAGTCAACTATTTATGCTGAAAAAAAGAACAAGGACACAATGTGTTTATAGAGAGACAGATCAAACTTGAGTGTAATCTGCCTTTTATATAAGTACCAAATCTTCAGATAACTCACTCCATATCTTGTTGTTGTCCCATATGAGTACTTGAATAAAACGATTATTCGATTAATATACATTTTGGAAACAATTAATCAACTGAAGAGATTGACCAATATGCCTATTTTCATAACCGATTGTTTAGAATTTAGAGGTATTGATGGCCGATGACCTTTGCCGATATTTTTGGGCGATATGTAGAGCCAGTTTTGGTATTTTTTCTCAAATTGTATAAAAATGAAATCCAGGCATTTAAGAAAAAGTAAATTTTGCTTGAGGAAAAGTATAGTTAAAAGTAGGGATGGGACACAAGACAAAACACAAGATTGTGCACACATGAGAAAAATGAATGAATTTACCTTTGGCTTGGACAAAAAAAGAGTTAAGAGCTGGTGAGTTACACAATTTGAGAAGCTGTAGTTCCAAAAAGCAGGACTACAATGACAGTAATGTGAAATGGTTGCACTACTTAGTTATTACAAATTATGTAAAAATCTCATCTTTTCTCATTCTCGCAGACCCAATTTTGTGGTGTCTCGTGAAAATTGTGTGTCCTCCCACCCAAAGACAATGTGTTTTGACCATACACAAACTTCATCAGGGCTTAGTTAGAATCATTTTCCCAAATGAATAAATAAAAATGTTGTACAAACTCACCCACAACCTTCTTTTACTACTCCTACATTCTGCAGTATCCTCTTTGGACTGAAGTATTCAAATAAAGCTTTATGAATATATTTTTCATGCATATTTAGGCAGCTGGTTGGGACAAACAAAATCAGGAAGGGAGGCTTTTTTCTATGGAAGTGTAATTGCTCTGCCCGGAATATTCCACAGTATGGCATTAAACAGCTCCATCTTCCATTTATTCAATCACTAGTGGTTTTAAAGCTCAAAAATACCTAGAAAAATACAAATAAATAAAAAAAAAAAAATACACCTCTCCACAAATCTGACCTGTAACGTCGTCCGGTTTGGTCTCCATGAAGATTCCATATTGTGAACTATTCCAGACAAAGCAATCGCGCCTCCATGGAGAAAAGTATTTGATGGAAAGTTCCACAATGCACATTTAAGGCCTATATATGATACATTAAAAGGGCAAATATTGACCACCTGATAAATGGGTCTATCTCTAAATGACTAAAGGTGTACAGCCTTAGTATTCACTGTACTGTTATTATAGCTTGTAAATGTGATTGATTCTCTATTGAAATGTCTCCATATTTGTTTTTCAGGCCTTCTTCGAAACAGCCAGTATGATGCGACAAGTCTCACATAAACACATCGTGCTCCTCTACGGCGTCTGTGTCCGCAACCAGGAAAGTGAGTGTTTTTTGACATCATCTATTTTTACTCCAAAATTATAAATATTTCCATGGCGTGACAATTCTACATAAAGTACATATATAAAAATACACACTTGACACGAAATGGAAACTGCTGATTTCGTGAGATTCAGTTTGCAAATGTCATTATGAGCAAAGTTTCTTAGTCCTGTGATTAATCCAGCCCGAAATAGTTACTACCTCTCTAGATCGCCATCTGTTTTAAAATAAGGAAGTGAATTATCATTTGAAACACGCAATATAATCTTTAATCTTGATATTTTCAGTACCTTTTTTACATTTTCAGTAATTTCAAAACGTTAAAGGTCCTGTATCTGATTTTTCTTTCTGTGTATCTGAATGTCTTGCCCTAGTACAGAGATTGTGTAAGCAGCTCTTGAGGTCAAAATAAGTTTAATGAAATGCATGCTTCTCCTTTAAATCAGACATTGTGTAGTGTATGATAGCCTGCTAGTTTTTGTTGGCTTTACTTTCACTACAGTCAGAATGCATAAGGTAAATGATGAATAACTGCTACAAACATTTAAAATTAACTAGTTCTGTTTTTTTCAAATTTTTAAGACAGTAAAATTTTTCTTTTTTAAAACATTTTCATAACTTTCTTTGTTGCAGATATCATGGTGGAGGAGTTCATGCAGCACGGCCCATTGGATCTGTTCATGAATAATCACGCTCCTCTCAGCACATCCTGGAAGTTTCAGGTGGCCAAACAGCTCGCCTCTGCTCTGAGCTACTTGGTAAGTTTACTATAATATACATATCTTTAATATACCTTCTAATTTATTGGTAATTTTCAGAGTCTTGAATCTGATAATGCCATACACTCAGATGCAAGGGCCAGTTTTTCCTAACAATTACATTGTACTTGCCATGAAATATCTAAAATGTAAATATGCACAAATGTTGATCACCCTATAAAATGCAGTGATGTCAATCTGCAACCACAGACCATATATATGAAATGACATACTGCAGCTAACACCAGAGACTGTATAAAAAAGTCGACTAAGCGAGTGACATCACCCGTAGCGTTTAGTGCCGCTCAAATGAGGCTCATGCTAACGGTTACAGGAGCGAATGTGAAGCCAGGCTCTATGTTATGAATAGGATTTTTTTGGTCAAACAAAATAGAGGAAAAAAAATTCAGGATCATGTAGAGCGGGTTAATAAGAACAGTTTAAGATCAAGATGACGAGGCTCACTGCAGCAGATACAGAGAGACGAGCGACAAGATCCTAATGTAAGTCAATGGGAGCCAGGGTCAGAAGGAGCCAGAAGAGCCTCCTGGAGCACTTCCTATTTGGCACACAGCGTTAGCTATGTCCACTCGTATATACGGTCTATTGCTAACACGCTGCTGCTGCTGCTGCTGCTGCTGCTGCGTGTGAAATAGGAAGTGCGCCAGGAGGCTCTTCAGCGGCTGCAATGAGCTTGGTCATTTTGGTCTTAAAATGTTCTTATTAACCTGCTCTACATGATCGAGATTTTTTTTTTGTTTTTGCTATTTTGTCTGGCAAAAACATCATATTCATAACAATGAGCCTGGTTCAGATACGCTCCTGTAACTGTGAGAATCTGGAGCCTCATTTGAGCGGCGCTGAACGCTCTGGGTGATGAGTGACACACTTGCTTAGTCGACTTCTTTTATACAGTCTGTGGTTTCAAGCTAAATGATTTTTGCCTGGCCAGTGATTGGTCGCTGGATTAGCCAATCAGAGAATTGTAGGGTTTTCTGAAATGTTATTGCTTTGACTGTAAATTTCCACATGGCATGGCAGTGAACTTACACTAGGGAACATTACAGGTCAGAAAGTTACATAGTGCACCTTAATAAAAATAAACTAGTCAGAACTATTCAAGCCAAGTGTTTTTTGTGTGTGGGGCTGGTGATATTAACATCATATAAGATTATAAAGCCGTTTTAACCCTCCCAGAGAGTCAGTGTTGACTGGTTGGTGCACATGAACACAAATTAACCTACTTTACGACACATTTAATTGTCATGACTTGTCCCAAATTCACTATTGACAAGAATTGCATTCTTATGTAACAAGAAGGCGCGGTTTAGGAGCATTTAGAGACACAAGTGGGCGTGGCTGAATTAGGTGAATAGATATTTTGTTTTCAATGTATTCCCACACATTTGGTACTGAAAGACCTTTGTTATTTTATTTCAGGAGGACAAGAGGCTTGTCCATGGCTTTGTTTGTGCAAAAAACATCCTGCTGGCCAGAGAGGGGCTGGCTAAAGACGAAGAGGGACCCTTCATTAAACTGAGTGACCCGGGCATACCCATAACAGTGCTGTCTAGAGAGGGTGGGTACCAAACAGACACACACTCACACACACACACCCACACACACACACACACACACACTCACTCACACTCACACCTTCAAAGTGTGAAACCTTGATAATGAATTCAAAAGCAATGCAATGGAAATTTCTCAATATCATCCGCTTTGTGAAATGAAACCAAAAATAATTCAGTGGCTTGTCACATTTTTTATACACTCATCTAAAATTAGGTTCATTTCAAAATAGTTAAGTTAAATGCCACCGTGTGAAACATTCCAGGCACAGCAATAACATCTCCAAGTTACACACAGCTCCAGTCAAATGAAGCTCAACGAAGGAATAGGAATAGGAATTTATTTGCGGACAAAATAGCGAAATAAAAACGCCAGGATCATGTAGAGTTGGGTTAATACGAACTTTTTAAGTCCTAAACGACGAGACTATGGCAAAACCGAAACTGAACTGAATGTGATTTTAGGATTACACCCCTGTACGAGAAATGGCTCACTCTGCGGTCAAGATTTCTGAATATCCAACCGCAGATTTCAGTCACAGTTCATTTTTAAAACCCTATTTGCACGGGATTATTATGTCCTGTGGACCTGTAGTGATTTGTAATAATCGTGGAGGATGCCTGAGATCTTAATCCTTTGCGAATGCGCCATGTCTGTACTTTGTGAAGTAAAAATCTTGCCGCAAATTACCTACGATATTTCACCAAACGCAGACGTGTATCTATATCTCAGTGTTTGTTTTTGCAATTGTGCCTTTTCCATTTCTTTCTTTTCTTTCCGCTCTGTCCAATCAGAACCTTCCCCAGGGAATAAAGACGATTTAACCTGTTTTCATCTAAACCTTAACTCAGAATTATTATTTCCACAGTGTGAAACATTCCAGGCACAGCAATAACATCTCCAAGTTACACACAGCTCCAGTCAAATGAAGCTCAACGAAGGAATAGGAATAGGAATTTATTTGCGGACAAAATAGCGAAATAAAAACACCAGGATCATGCCAAGCAGATTAATGGCTATGGGTATAATTCAAGTTGAGAAATTCAAGTTGCCAAATTCAGATTAAAAAAAAAAAAAAAAATTAAATATTTTTTGATCTGAATTTCTCAACTTGATTTTTTTCAATCTGAATTAAAGATGCTGAAAAGTAATGGAAAATCATACTCAGGTATCACATGTTCATGCTTTTTTCCCAATTATTTTCATCACAGCTATTCCTTATTCAAGTTATTTAATTCATCATGGAATATTCTAATTCAAAACATCTATGCTTTCATATATTTCCATTTATATACAATGGATAAAAGCAATATAAAGAAAAAGCAATTCTGTCTAAAATATGATCTTTAACTTTCAACTTGACATGCTCTGCTCTTTCTGACCGCTGTTTTTTCCAATAAACCCACAAATAACATTTCAGCTGGAGCACACGGTCAGTAAAAGGATCATATTTGTCATAATCGATTCACTCTGGCCCAACCATATTTCCCACTCCCTCTAATTTGGTTTGTGTAAAAGCGAATTCTGTGTTCGCTAAAGATGTGGGCATTTGTCACAGCTCAAATGACAGCTTCTTGTTCCTGCTTATCTGTTAGAGATGTTCTTGTTTGACGAGCATTCCAATGACAATCAGATATGCAGTTTAAAGCCCGGGGAGTTACATTTGAGGCTGAAATATGAACTGCGTACTTACTGTTATACAAGAACTAGATGGATTTTATAACATCTTTGTAGAGGTCGAAACGATGGAGCTGGGAGATTGTTTTATTTGTTTTTTTGTGATAGAATATAACTAAAGAAATGAATAGTTAAAGATGGTTGGTGTAGCTTTTGTGTGGGAAACTGCTACCAGCTTGTCAAATGAGGCTCCCGATGCTAACGGTTACAGGAGCAAATTTGGAAAATTTTTCCATATTTGGAAATCCGACTGAGTATCATAGCAACCACAAGAGCCAATCACAATAGCTTGATTAGCTCGGGCAAAATTAGTCGGGCAAGAATTTCACATTCAAAACTAGGTATTTACACATCCGTACAGATTATTTAACAAATAAATCAACTATCATTACGTTATTTTATTTATTGTACTTACCGGAAAAACTGGACATCATGGGGGTTGAAGGTCTATTAACACAATTAAATGTCGAACAAGCCATGACAAACTGTAAATGAAGCTCTATCACTATATTTCAAGACGGGGTTACTTAGCAACGAAACACACTGTCAACGCTGTCAATCAAACCTGTTGCTAACGCTAGCAGTAGCGACCTCGGGGAATGAAGGCATCTGCTTGGTCCGTTATTTATGTTCATACTTTTATATAGGAACAAAATATCAAAATAAAAAAATCAGATTCATCTATAGCGGGTTAATACAAACATTTTAAGACCAAAATGACGAGGCCACAACAGCAGGTACAGAGAGAGAGGGGACAAGATCTTAATGTAAGTCAATGGGAGCCAGAGTCAGAAGGAGACGGAAGAGTTGCATTTCCTATTTGGCACGTAGCGGCTAGCGCGTTAACTATGTCCACATATATATATATTTTTTTTAATTTCATGAACCTTCACTGGAATAATTTGGATGATTTCAACCCTGGAATTGCCAATTTCTCTACTGAACAAAAGATATAAAAAAGTAGCTGTTAACTTGAAAACTACCACTGCATGACATCACAAGGCGGAAGAGCGTTTGGAGCTTTGGAGATGTAGACAGACTAATAATAAATCATGTGAGAATGAAACAAAGCACAACTCCAGGTCTGTTTTTGAGGAATTAAGAACATGATAACATGGCTCAAATCTCACAATACTCATTTTTGTGTAATATAGAACATTTAAATAAGTGCGGTTTTCGAGTTTAAACTGTGATTCACTCGTGTTATATTTTGCAGGCTTAATGTAGACACAAACAGACAAATGGAAACATCAAGCAAGACTGGAAATGTTTGTGTACAAATCTCCACTGCTCCTGGGGGAACAGCCCTCCCCCCTCTCGTTTTCCCAGAACCCCTTGCATTTCTTTTTCAGTGTCCATTATTACTTTGTTGTGCGTATTCCAGTTACAGTTGTGTCCTTGTGCATAGATTTGATTGAGCTTGTAGTGGCTATAGGCTGAGTGCTGCTGGCTCCCCGGGGAGCTTTGGTCTTCTTCCGAGCATTATCCCATATATTTGGTTGGTTACAATTTAATCTATTCACTGCTTCCTCACTTTCTGTCCTCATTTGTGTCTTCTCTTTCACACACGGATAGTATCTCCACATTGTAGCCGCCTTGCCATGACTGTGTAACTCGGCCCGTCACCTGCTTGTTTCCATGGATACGTCATTGCTCTGCCTGGAATGTTCCACAGTGTGACATTAAACAGATCTGTCTTATATTTATTCACTTAAGGTGGTGTTATAGCTCAGAAATATCTAGTAAAACAGGGATTCTGACTGTGAGCGGGGTCGCCTCTCCACAGATCTGACCTGTAAATTGGTCTGGTTTGGTCTCCATGATGATAGAAAGGTTTAATGCCGTACTATGAAACATTCCAGATGAAGCAATAACATTTCCATGGACACTCCAACAGAAAAGTTACACAATACACCTTTAAGTGTGATAGTCTATTAGGCTTTGACAATTAATTTTGCTACGGTACTAAAATTTCAAACTTAATTTTAATACTGTGGAAAATTCCTAATACTGATTTTGTTACCATGGTGATGTGGGAATGTCATAATACAGTAGTAAGATCATGATTTTACAATTATTTAACCCCACTCCTCTAACAAGTGACCAGCGTTATGTAATTATTGTATGTTATATCAATGAGCAGATTAAAATAAACAGATTACCGTATTTTTGGGGCTATAAAGTGCACCGGATTATAAGGCGCAGTATCAAATAATATGTCAGTTGTGTCATTGTCCACACATAAGGAGCATCGGATTATAAGGCACAAAATGTGTGTCGAATAAATCGAACTTTATTCAGGTCATTTACAATAACTCTCAGTTGTAGCTA
This sequence comes from Scartelaos histophorus, assembly GCA_000787155.1. Lineage (NCBI taxonomy): Eukaryota > Metazoa > Chordata > Actinopteri > Gobiiformes > Gobiidae > Scartelaos > Scartelaos histophorus. The sequence goes on along the minus strand of KN488899.1, from coordinate 1,877 downwards.
ACATAAAAATACAAGTTTAACAGTTGGTGATTTGGGCATCAAACATGCCCGGATCCCTCTCAACATTGTTCAGTTTTAACACAAAAATACAAAACCTGAAATCTGCATGGTGCATGTCTCTTAACAGGTGCATTTTGGGTCCTTGTACAGCACACGGCAGAACTACCGGCCCTATATGTGGCAAACATATTACTCCTCCTGACTCGCCCACTAATACCTTATTAGACTAATGTGGACAACATCAAATCGGTTGGAGGTTAAACACAACCAAAGGTCATACATAAGGCCACTGGATTATAAGGCCACTGTGGATTTTTGAGAAAATGTCTTGATTTTAGATGCGCCTTATAGTCCGAAAAATACGGTAACTTGATTCTTCTTCTAAAATTCCCAATCTAATCTCTACCTCGCTTCACTACATAGACTGTCCCTATAACCGCTAGCCTCTGTGAACTTCATTTGACTGGAGCCACTACGGGTGATGTCAGTATTTCTTAGTCCACTTCTTTATGCAGTTTTTGGGTGGTACACAAAGTTTTAATGTTTAATGTTAGTTTAATGTTGTTGATTAATGGTGCGGTCCGTTTTACACCTCCTGCTAGTTTAGTCCTTGTTTACACCTGGCTTAGTCTTGTTGTAAATCTGGTTTGGATCTTGTGGTACTTGGAAGACTAAATATTGTCTTAGGCTGTGTTTGGTGTGAAAAGTTCAAGAAGCAGTGTTCTGTAGGCTTTGGTTAAATATTAGAAGTCTTTTCAATCCTGCTTTTTATTGGGAAAAAGGAAGAATTTATCACTTTTGCATATCTTGATAACAATAATCAGACAATATTTTAACAATGGATCAGGAATGTGTGAAAACATGTCTGTAAACGCCCATTAATAAAGTATATAATATATATATACTCTTCGCATTTTGCTTATCTCCAAAAAAGCAATAGCGGTATTACTTATTTCTTTATGTATCTCCTTCCTCTTGGGCAAACTGATAAAATTGTCAAAACGCAGGCCGGGGCTGGCTCTGTGCGCTTGTTTTTCAGCAATGGTCCGTGTCGGGATGGTGCGGGACATTTTTAATGCTGGTCATGTGGGTATCTTAGACTCACACATCACTATATAATATAATAACAAAGAGTAAAAAATATAAATGGTAATATCAATTTACTGACATCTCTATAGATCTCTTGTCTAATATGAGTCTATTCTTCATATTTATTGTTTGTTTTTTTGATTGTTTCATTTTTGTTCCCATTTGTGGTGTTTTAAATTTTTTTAAAAATCCATTAAAAACACTATGGAAAATGCAGCTGTTTCAAAATTCTTTCAAATTAGTGATTTTTCTGCAGTTTTGTGTTTCATTTTTATATGTTTGTCTACAGAGTGTGTGCATCGTATCCCCTGGATCGCCCCTGAGTGCGTGAAGAACTCGTCCTCTCTGAGTGTGGCTGCAGATAAGTGGGGCTTTGGGACCACTCTATGGGAGATCTGCTACGATGGGGAAGTGCCACTCAAAGACAAGAGACTCACGGAGGTAAAACTATTCTGCAGCATCTCATCAGACACCGTACTGAATGACTGAAAACAACAACTGAAATAAAAATAAAAAACAAAATTAAAACATGACCTGCTCTTCATCATCTTACTTCTCGTCCCAGTATGAAACATTTGGGCAGAGATCCATGGGTTTTAGACGAATGATGAATTATTAGGACTATTTCCACGGCGATTCACAAATAAAATAAAACTAAATACATTTTGAAAAGGAAAAAGTCCTTGAAATGTTGAAGCTGAAATTCATGAATAGGTAGAAAAAAATACTATTAGACCTGTAATTTTGGTACTAGGTTTAACATGTGCCCTATTTTCTTAATGAGAGTT